>JAYRBW010124857.1:0-16639 GCA_036023295.1 Invenusta paracnida | reverse complement strand
ACACCACAGCTCAAAAGCGTCGATTTTACTGAAGTCATCTTGCGTGGGTGACCAGGCTTCACAACCGTAAGTGGCAACTAGGAATATATACCTATAGTTGATATTTTCACAGACTCGTAAATTTCTGAATATATTGCTAGTTTCATTATTTATAATAGTATTTTTATAGGGTATTTAATAACATTCTAGGACTACATAATATTTATTTTGTACTCCATTATATACTTATTATTAATAATACTTACTTTAATACTCCATAGGAAGGTTGAGTCTTAATTGGAAAAAGAAGAAGAAGAACTGTTAAAAAATTAAAATTAAAATTAATTTCTATTATTGGGTTTTGAATTTCTGTATGACATTAAATGTCACAGTTAATTTTATTTGCTTCGGAGCTAATTTCAATCGAGCTTCAAATTCAAAAGAAGAAGGGAGGGAGTCTTTCGGCAAACACCTCCCCACCACCCACTCAACCATTGAAAGGAGCGGTATAAATGGACGGCATTTCTATCAATTCATTCTATTTTAGGTCAAGCTACTGAAAGACTCACTCTCTTTCTGCTCTCAGGTATTGCATTTATCTCCAAACCAGCATTAACAGCGATGCCTACCATAAAAGTAGAACCTACTGCTGCAGGAGTATGGGGAACGGACAAATAAAGGACTGAGGGAAACAAAGAGATCTATCTCTAATGTGGTTGCTATATGGACGCTCTTGAATAAGTAATTTAGAAATTCCTATATAAAAACTAGAATAATTAATTTCTTATCATTAATAGTTTACATTAGTTAATAAATAAATACATATTTCAGAAAAAAGAATAAAATTACCGGAAATATGTTTATAAATTAGTACATATTTTTCGTTTTTTAAATAACAATTGGATTTTTTAAACGATATACATAGAATTGCTAAATTGTTTTAAAAATATAACGAGCAATTTCATTATTCTACTGAATATATATTGGATATAATGTTAAATGTTTATAATAATTAGTAGATCTTATATGCATGCACACGTATATTACTATTCTAAACACTAAAGAAATTAATAGTTTTATCGTTTATAGTTTCTAAAATAGTTTATTCAACGAGGAATGAAATATTATGAAATATACCACATAAGATATACGAACCACTCCAAGATTAGATAATTCAATTTGATCCATTCTAAATAATCCTTCTACCAACCACAAAAGGTCTTGATCCTTGTAGTCAACGAAGTTGGAGATGTTCAAAGCTTCGATAAATAGAGAGAAAAATTTCTGTTCAGACTTTAAAAACTCAACTGTATTTGGGTCTATTTGTAAAATACGAAGAGTCACGACTGGGCAAATTTTACACTTAATACAGATATTAAAAATGGTAGTGGCTGTCACGTCAATTTGCACTTTTATGGATAAAATAAAATCAGGTGGTTGAGCTGTGGAATTAAAGTTTAAAATCTAATCGTAGCACCCCATTAAATTCAGATGATATACAAAAGCAATGAAACCTTGTCATGCTAGTCTTCCATAGCGGGTATATTGTTTGGGAATGGTATCTTCTTCTATGATTATGTAGTGCATCGTTATTTTCAGAGTCTATGAACCACTGGCCGCTGGTAAACTTAATCATGGAAGATGAGCTGATAGTTGGAGATTGGATTGGGGTAGAGTGCGATGAAGAAGTATTGGCATTCGCAATTGCAGAGTTTGTCGAAGCAGATGATGAGACAATAGTTGGAGATGGGGTAGTAGTAGAGTAGGGATGTGCTGTGCTGTTGAAGAAGTATTGGCATCGCAATTGCAGAGTTTATCGGAGCAGATGAAGAGACGATAGCTGTTGGTGAAGGAGTATAGTGACAAATGAGAAATGGTGGTGAGGAAGTATTGACGTACTGTAGTGATTGTTTCAGCAGACGAGGTAGATGGGCAAACAGATAAGTCAAGTCTAATGACTTCTATTGTTGGCTTCTACACTCTATTGTAGCCACCTTCAGATAGGCAAGGTGAACTGTATATTTTTATTCCAGACAACTATTCCACTGATTTGGGAAAATGTCACTAATCTGTGGAAAAGGAAATCTATGCCTTTGTTGAGGTAGTAACTAAATGATGTCATTTTCTTCTAGGCAAACATTTTCGGTTTTTCACTGATCAATGATTAATGATCTGTAGCCTTCATGCATGCCACTAATCTTCGTAAAATCAAAAATGATAAGATTAATTGATGAAAATTAAAACTGCCTTACTTTTGTTTTAAGATTGTGTATCGCGAACGAAAATAAAACGCTGCAATTGATATTCTCTCGTGTTTACTGTTTCATGTATTCTCTAGAGCATTTGAAAGAAATGCATCTCTCTGTGTCATCCTGGGGTCAAAAGAAGGAAATACTATATACGTTCTAATAATTTGCTGTACTCTAATAAATGACTACTACTTGTGACGATTACGCTGAGTTGAGACTAAACTATTTTAGACCTCCAAAAACCCAGTTTATCAAAGCTACCCAACCAATTGAAATGATAAATATCGATTGCAAAAGACCTATACCATCGAAAAAGCTTAATATGTGTACCCTAACGATTGTAGATGAATTCAGAAGGTGGTTCTTTTGCAACAAATATTCTCTATATTTGGTCTATATGTGCATCTAGGCTGAGGCACGTCTTTTATGTCAGAAGAATTGTAAAAATATTTTAATATACGTGGGATTGCTACTATAGCTGTACGACGGCGTGTAATCCACAAAATAACGACCAGGTCGAGAGATACAACGGCATAATTTGGAAGGAATTGCTTTAACTCTTAAGTCAAAAGGTTTACACAGTTCAATGGGAGACGGTGTTTCCCAACGCCCTACATTCTATTTGACCACTTATTTCGACTAGCTGTACTTCTCATAAAGAATATTTATTCATCAGAAAAAACCATCAAATCGAACTTCCCTACCCCCTTGGTTAGCAACCCCTGGAGAATTTCTATTGAACATTTTCACTTCAAAATGTATATAAATATACCTATGGTGATTAATATATACTGAGAAATAGTATAAAAAGCTGTATAGTAGTCAAACCAAACGATTTTTTATACTTTTAAAACTTTTATTTTTTAAGTGTAAATAGTTTTTTTTCATTAATATTAATGAATTATATTTTGATTCAATGTATTTATCACCAATATACAAAATGATCGATTATTAAAAATAAATGTACCAAAGTCTTTAATATAAGTATTCTAAACGTCCTTGAGGCTTGTGTGTATGTTTACCAGTTTCCTGTTATGTTTTATTTTACTGTTCTTCAATAAACTAAGTATGAAAGTTGCCTTAGCAACACATACACTCACTCTTATTATGCGTTGCATACTATTATGGTTTTGATAAATGTAATTGGAAAAGAAAACGAAATGGGGTTTCACCAATAGAAAGATACGTTTTAATAATTCTCCGTAAGAACAGAAATGACAATAGAAGAGACTCCGCTATAGTTACATGCTTATTTATACTTGAGATATGAATTGATTATCTGGAGGGGGATGTGAGAAATCTGTGTTTATATACATGATATTTATAGTCAGTTGCAAATATTGCGTATCTATAGTTTATCAGGGAAAATCTCAACAATTCGACGATTCGACAATTCGACAACTGATATACATATATATTAAAGCTGTTACCGTAAACAAAATATCATATGCATGATTAAAGCGTTTTTTCTGGTAAGTTTTCTGATTTCAACTGTTTATTATTGAATACTATCAAACAATTACAAAGGAGAATATTATCGTTTTAATATGGTAAATCATTTTTTTTAATTATAGCAATAATTTATTTATTTATTTTAATTGCTATTGTTTCGTTCTTAAAACACATCTTTTAGCGAAATGTTATGGTTTTCATTCATACCTACATATGTTTGCATATATGTAATATACGCTTATTTACTTTACTACAAACTTTCAGATTTCTAATTATTGAATATATAATAATTGTTCTAATGTAGTTTCATGTAATAGTTTTATGTAAACTAGTTTAGTATAGTAGTTTCATGTAGTTTTCATTAATATAATAGTTTCATGTAATAGTTTCATGTAAAAATTTATATATATGTAACATAAAAATAGGTTCATTGATTTCAGATTTTAGGCCGATTATAATTTTTAAAGAGTTATGATATCACGTGGATAAAATTATCCAATTTATTATATATATATCATTTTTTTAAATTTCAATGTCACTACTGGAAAATGATTTAGCGAAATAATTGCGTGAAGAAGCCATTTTCCCATTTTAAATAAAATTCTTATTCTAGAAGTAATTATTATAATCCACTCATATTTAGACCTTCAGCACATTATTGGTGGTTTGAAGGCATATTGCAAACATTAGCATTAATCATCGATTTATTTAGTGAGCTTAGCGTTTCAAAAAAATATCAACTATAACTCTAAATATACTACAAAGTATATTTAAAATATATACCAAAAGTATATGAAGTACAAAAGTGTATTCTATCCATACCAGGGATGTTTTCAAGACAGTTTTATATTCACTATTGTGTAACCAAAGAGGTACTTACGTGAATGCATCCTAAAAACGCACTCTTTCTGTCAAAATTAACTAAAGCATACTATTTTTAAAAACGTATCTCCGTCGAAATCGTCGAATTTCTAATTCGAATACCGATTAATGTCATGTATGTATATAATTCACAAAGTACAATATGAATAAGTTTTCTTGCACAAAATACTAAATTAAATTCGAAATGACATTATTTTTCCAAAGAAATATAAAATAAATAAGTTTACTTTTTTATAAAAAAATTGATTGACTATTTTTTAAAGGAATATGTTACAGGACGTCTTTATTTAATTATCTGAATTAGAAAAACTCTATTTTCAAAATTATATTAAAAAGTTTAACAAATATAGGAAGGTCGGTCCAAATGTTGAAGAGATATGGATTCACAAAAATTTCGGTAATAAGGTTAAACAATTTATACAAATAAATAAAAAATGTACGTATAAATATTAGTTTAACATGTCGATTTTATAAAATTATCTTGAACAAATTATTGTAGTGAACCTTTAAAAATGTAATTATTTCTATCAAAGCTGATTCAAATATTTAAACAAATAATATGTTTAATTAAATAAATTCATAATTCAATAGTAATTAATTAAATTATATTAAATCAGTTTGAAAATTCAACATTTCTTCGTGCTCCTCTTGTTTAATACTAAAATAAAATAATATAACATTCTAAATAAAAGTCATAAATAAAAGTCTCAAGAAAATATTCGCATATTTTTGTTATACACTCTGATATAACATGACCAGCTTCAAAATGTAATCTTTTATGAAATCATTAACAGTGGTATGATCTTAGATATATTGAAATAATTAAAAAATATACATATTTTATATTAATACATTTTGTCTATTTCAGCATGACCAGCGCATATGGTCAGCATTATTAAAGTTTGTTGAACAATCATGAACAACGACAAACGCGTACGAAGACTTTTTGGACGCCCTGAATTTTGGAGGAAATCACCAGAAAATCAAATTAAGATTATTGTGGTTTATGATTCCAAAGGTAAATATTACAATAATCTAATAAAATTTATTTTTCAATAATATTTATATAAAGTGTCGTTATAATGCTTTGTGTATAAGTAAAGAACATTTGTTAAATTATATTATTTACTGTGATTGGTGAATTATGATCCAATCATCGAAATATGTTTTTAGACTTTTTACAAAAACCATATTTATATTTTATAGATAATAAGCATATTAAAAACAAAAATATATTGATTTTGTTTTAGAGAATATGTAAATATTTTCTTTGATAGACAATAAGAGGATAAATGTTCAAGCACGCACATAATGACTTTTTGTAAAGTGTGAGATTGCTTATATGTTTTCATATTTGTAATGTTGAACATCGTAATATAAATATAATTATTTATCTACCACTTGTCTAGGAACGGAAGTTTAAATAAGGAAAACATAAGGAAATAATACCTACTCAGAAACCAATCACAACGTTTAGTTTTGAGCATGTAATAGAGAAAATATAGAATATGGACAGTTTCACTTTTCACATTAATGATAAATTTATATTTATTTCATACTAAAAACATACCAAATACGTCGATACATAAAACATAACTTGTGTAAAATAAAATTAGTTTATAACTGGAAAGAAGTATTGACATGGGAACGCACCGGATGTCATTGTAACCTTAACCATTTATTATGTAAACTAATTTTGGAATTGATATACATCGCTTAATTATAAAATATACATAATCATAATGTATTTTGATTCAAGTGATCTATGAAAGATAACATTTAGTACAGAATTATTTCTTTAATAATTCCGAATAATTTGTAATTCAAACACAATAAAAAGGATTTAGAATTTTATTCTCTATTTTATTAAAGTGAAAGAAAAGTGCTATGTTTTAAGTTTTAGCCACAAAAAGCTATGGCGGCTATGTTAATCCCCGTATATCGATTGACCTTTAAATCTCCCTCCCAAATTTGTGCTGTAATTATTTTAATGAACAAATGAAGAAATATAAGCTTCAGTGACTTTTCTTAAAATAACATTTTACCAATTTTAGCGCTATATTCACTATAGTGCATCATATAGTGATGCATGCATGTATATATATAACATCTAAAGGGGTTATTACCAGACAACACCTTAAAATGCACATTTTTGTCAGGAACGATTAAAATGTACAGTTTATATAAAAATACATATCTTTCTCGAAATCGTTGAAAATCTGAATCATGTACTGATCAGTTTAACATAATAAAAAAATGTCAAAATATAAAGGTTTAGTTGTAAAAGATGTGAAAAAAATTTCTTTAAAATTTTGATTTATGTAAAAATTGTTAACAACATTTTTTATAAATTTTTTTAATCATTTTTAAATAAATATGTGTAAAAAATCTTTGCTTAGGTATAACTACATGCAAAGTTTCATAACTCTACTCTATTAAAATGTTAAAAAATTATAGTAGTGGGGGGGGGGGGTTGGGGGTGGCGTCCTTTTCCCAGAATCTAGAAGCACAAAAGAGCCCAGTATGTATAACATAACATGTGTTTATTCAAAAGAAAATGAGAATCGGAATGTGCATTAATATTACAAAAATAAAATTGTTTTATATAGAGACAAAACAAACAATGTAAAGAGTTTGCTCGTGACTCATATAACAAAATAATTTTGGATGGAATTGGAGATCTGGTGAAGCGTCGTTGGATTCTGGTGTAGCGTCATTGGATTTTAGTGTAGCGTCGTTGGATGGCGGTGGAGTTTAGTTGGATACCGGTGTAGTGTCGTTGGATGGCGATGTAGCGTAGTTGGGTACCGGTGTAGCGTGATGGTGGTGGAGCGTCGTTGGATGGTGGTGGAGCGTCGTTTGATGATTCCGGTATATCATGTTGCATAATTTGTGACAAATTAATGTCTAACAAACTGACGTCCATAAGATCGAAAGACATATTCCAACTATCATTCATCGATCGTTCTGTATTGTCGTTTGCAATTGGTACTGTATCTATTATTTTAGGTGACTCTATAGGAGGTTTAATAATAAGCCTTTCGGTTTGATTTATAGGTCTTGAAATCAAATCTTGCTGCTTTTTCCATAATGCTAACATCTGTTTCCCTCGGAACGTCATCACTGATGATGAACAACGTGAATAATAAAAACAAAACAAATTACTTCACTTGCTATTCTAAATTTTCATTACATTGTTAATATATAAATGTTCGGTTCATTTATATTATATTACAAACAGTATAATTTTATAGAGGCTATTTATTTTAATCTTTATAGCGCCTTGAAAATGCTGACACTTTGTCATGTTTAACTAATTCTGTTAACAATATGGTGACAATCCCATTACTTGAAATCCTTTATAATTATTTTAATACTTTGACATCAAACAAGATAGTACACAAATGCGCTATTTTGATATTCTAAGCTTTATTAATCCTTCTAACAATAGATTCGGTATTGCGACTGGAGAAAGTCGCAACCTACCAACTTTCTACCTACTTATACCTACCAATAATCTACCCCTGTGCAATGTATCATTGTTTGAACAGAAATCTGTCGGCATCAGGAAAGAAATTGAATAAAGTAAAATAAACGGAAGCCGCTAGAAAGAGATTGACCCCTATAATAGAATACAAAATTAAAATATAGAAGTCAGTTTGTTTAGTGTACTATGATTTATACTGTATGTATTGTTACATTATATAGCATATTTTTTTATTTATATTATTTTTATATATTATTACGAGATGCCAAGTTATATAATATTGCATAATAATTAATTTACGGTGAGTTAATGCAGGTCATACTTATAGATAAGCAGTGAGTTAAATTTTCCAATCTGTCCTATCTCACTAACAACATTTCGATACTTATAGATATGCAGTAAGTTAGATTTCAAGAATTGTAGTATCTGAGTTACAACATTTCGTGAAAAGTTTTCCACCTTTAGATTGAGTTACAACAAAACTTTAAAGAACTGTAATGTTTACTATTAATAATTTTGTTTCAATATTTTAGCAGGTAATGTAACACATGTAGTGGAAGATAATACATATGTAAAAATCAAAAATCAAAAACTAGATAACAATCGAGTTACGACACTTCGTCAAAGCAGCGACGAATTGTCATGAAAGGGAAAAGTAGAATTTTGCCTTCTAAGAGTAGTGCAGTATGGGATATTGTAGAGTCCAGTGTGTTCTAGCTGATAGGGTATAAATGAGTGGAAAATGTGGTCAGGAGAAAAGAGAAAAGTTGTCTGCTAATGTACATATATACGTCTGTTTTCTAGCGATGGAAGACATTGTTCTATACAATTTTCTCCGAATATGATTTTGTGGCATCTTCGTTGAACGATATCGAATTTGTTAGAGAGTTTAATATTAATGCCAACAAAGGCAGGACAGGCATATTCCCTGATAGATCGTATTATTGATGAATAGATAGTAATGAGGCTGTCTTTTGGAACAAGATTCTTCAGTACACGTAGAGGGTAGATTCGTCGTGAGGCTGACCTGATTACGGCATTTATGTGTTTGTTACATGTGAGTTTTTCGTCTAGAATTACGCCTAGAAACTTGAGGCAGTCAACTTGCTTGATGTTGTTTATAGGTGGGATTTGGTGTTGTGATTTGAAAGCAATGATGATGATGCAAGTTTTGTTTTATTCAGAACAAGTCCATTTTCAAGACACCAGTTTGATATATGAGTAATTTCATTTGTGATATCGGTAGTGTCCATGTCATCACGGTACGAGGTTACCGTGTTAGCGTCATCTGCATGCTTAACCATATTTGATTCATCTGAAGAAGGTCGGAGTGGCGAAATAAATATGGCAAATAGATAGATAGGGCAAGAGGCAAGCCCCTTGTGGAACTCCTGATGTAATAGAAGAAGTTGTACTGAGAAAGAGTGGAAGTTTAACTCGTTGAGTACGATCTTGTAGGTAGTTATGGATCCATAAGGTGAAGCCAGTGGGACTGTTTAATGAAAGAAGTCTTTTGATCAGTTTTACATGTGAGACTTTGTCAATAGCTTTTGACATGTCAAAACTCAGTACGGTTACTCCTGAGATGTTTTCTGGTCAAGACGTTTAGTGATGTCGTCATGGACTTTTATGATTGCAGAAGTGGTAGATGACTTTGGCGAAGCCGAACTGGGTGTTGTCGTAATTTCTTATCAGAGTTCAAGAGGATGTTCAAGAGGATTATTTTTTCTAAAATTTTTCTTAGAATAGGTAGTAGAAAAATAGGTCGGTACTTGGAGGTTGGGTGTTTGGGATTGGGGTTATATCTGATTTTTTCCATTCAATAGGTACAGTTCTAAGGATAGATAGAATATGTGGGTAACAGGATTTACAAGTATTTCGGCTGCAGTTTTCAGGAGAATGGAGGGAATACTATTGCTTCCAAGGCCCGTGTTTCAAAGCTTGGTTAAGAGTAGTTCTACATCTATTGGAGAAAAATCAGGCATCCAGTCATCGTCAATGACTGTAGTTGGGTCTAGTGCTTCGTCATCTGAGCTGAAGATCGAAGTGAGTTTGTTGTTTATATCGTCAGCCATACTTTGAGAAGCGTCGATAACAGAGTTTGCAGATCTAGTATTTTTTCCGCTGGTGTTATTTAAGACAGACCAGATATATACCTCCTGGTTTCGAAGAAAGCCGTTTGGATCCTTTTAGTTTTGCAGAGAAAATTTCTTTTTTAACTTTTTCTTTGCAATGGTTGTAGAGAGTATACTCTTTGTTGCGATATGAAGTCCAGCGAAGGTTAATCAGATGCTTTAACCAAGGAGTTATCCAAGGTTTGTCTCTGGGACTCATCGAAACATACAAGTAGGGAATCTTAATCATAGCAGATCTAATGACGTCATTGAATAAATTACATTTTTTGTCAACGGACTTATTCATGAGATATAGGTTTGTCCAATTTACCTTTAAAAGTTCCTCTCTGTATGCAGCAATATTGAATGATCGGTAGTCGTAGACTTTGACCAGTCGTTGTTGAGTAGAGGGTTTGTCTGATGAATAGCGTAGGACGGTAAGGTGGTCAGATGTTCCAATTTGTGGTCCAATGAAACAAGGGTTATGATATTTTTCTACGAGTGACATTTAGATAAATATATGGTCTAGAATAGCTGAGCCACGAGTGGGGGATTTCACAGTGTCCATGAGGTCTAAATGATTTGTGATTGTATCAGTCGGAAAATCATTAAAATCCCCGCAGAGACATTTAAGGTAGAGTATGGTTAAGAGTTTAGCAGATCATTGAAGTAAAAGATAACAAATTGTTAATTGTTTGTTTGTTTGTTTGTTTGTCGTGACTGGGTAAGGCGGGAGGAATGTAGATTCAGGTGATGATGACTTTGTCAGAAGGATAGTAGGTAGACATAAGTTCGATGGGAAGAGGTTTGTTTGGGTGAGGCGGGACTTTTATGCATTTCAAAAAATCTTTGGAGTATATACAAACGCCTCCTCCAATCCTGTTGGTCCTATCGCAACGAGAAATTGTATATCCAGGAGCATGAATAAATGAATCACTAATTTGATGGTTGAGCCAAGTTTCAGTTGTGAGATAAAGCTAGGTTGAAGAGGGGATATAAAACAGCATAGGTCGTTGAGTTTGTTTGGTAAAGAACGAAGGCTAGTTAGAAAAAAGGTTGAATGGGTAAAATATCTATATATAAATTAAATGAAGGTAAGTTATCTACATGCCGATTCCCACTACTTAGAAAATCTGGTTTGTGATGTCGAAGTGGTTTATTTCTGCGCCGTTGAACAGAACCTTTCCTTTACAAATTTGAACAGTCTTGTCGGGATTTTGTTGAGTGAAGTTCTTTTTTATTAGCCGGATCGTGGCGTTTTCCATTCGTCGAAGCGGGCTTTCATCATAGTTTGTGTAGATTTTGGTAGCTTGAAGGTCCATATTTAATGTGTGTCTAGCCTTTTCAATCAGTGTGTGTTTGTCTTTTTCTGAGTTTAATTTTATTTTCAGGGGATGGGTATGGTTTTTATTCCTTCTAGTACCAAGACGGATTGGCTTGAAGTTGTTATCTAATGTAACTTCAGCTGCTAGTAAGAGATTACTGAGAGTTTCCTCACTTTGGGTTCCTTCGGAAAAACCGTTTATTATGGCGAATTCACGTCTGCTTATGTTCTCTAGGTGATCAATAGCGAAAGCTTGTTTTTCACTGTTAATTTGAAGGTGTTGATAATTTCTGCTTGGTTTACTATGGTATCGCGCAGGGCTTGCTTTGAAGTCGGCAATTAGATTTTCACGTAAATCGGTAAGTAGGTCGTCGAGTATTGATTTCACTTCACTGCGTGTAATCGTAGCTTGATTTTCTTGGTTGCTGCTGCTACGAGTATCTTTTTTAGGTGGCATGATGAGTTAATAACAGAGTCAAGAAATTTAGTAGGCGTGCAGCTGTAACAATTCAGTCTTTGTTTAGTGTTGCGTCATTTATTAGCGGTAATTAAAGAAAAACGGGGATAACTTCCACAAAAAGAACTTTTTGTAATATAACTAACACGTTTGAATAGCTGATCTGATACGGGATCGATTGATGTATGAATTACACTTTTATTCCATAAAAAAGTAAGATATGAAGGAGAAACAACTTTTCAGGATGAGTGCGTGATTATACGACCTTCCGCTACAAAGTGTTGCTTGCTGTACTCCTTACGTATTTGTATGTATACATAATATGTTTGCTTTCGGAATTTGATTATCTGGCGAATTTAGTTTAACTATGGAACAGAGACTTACATCTGCCGAAGTTTTGAAGAAATTTTTAGCTGAATCTTCGGACGACGAAGACATATAGAGGATATAGAGGACAGAGAAGATTCTGAGCCAGACGAAATAATTGATGATCCTGCAGATGATGACGACGGGGAAGTGGATGATATAATTCAGGATGTAGTTGAACAAATCCATTGGGGTGGCAATGAAATTATATCAAAGGATGGGCAAGAAATATGGTTCAAAAATCCCCTTCCAGAAAACAACAACATGAGATCTCGAATGCAGAATATACTCTGCGAGGCTCAAGGACCTACAAACAACATTAAAAATGTGTGTGGTGAGAGCCCAGATATGGCGTTCAAGGTTTTCTTCTTTCGAACTATTGTGCAAAACATTGTTGGTTACACAAATTTGGACGCCATAAACGATATGATTATTAGAAAAACACAACAATGGAAGAGCAATATTGTTTCTACGGAGTTTTTTTACTGGCAGGCGCCTACTACGAGAACAATACACGAGTATCTGAAATATTGAGTAAGGAAGAAGGGCGCCCAACTTTCAACAAAGCCATGTCGCGTAATTGCTTCACTGAGTTTGATTGAATGTATCCGGTTTGACAGTCGTGACCTACGAAACTATGGCGATAAATTTTCGCTATTGTAGCATGGATATTGAGGGATTGGAGATCGACTATTTGTCTGGGCTTGCCATTCTTTTTAATGCAAACTACCATGCGGTGACACCAAGTACTGAATCACCAAAAGGTATAGCCTCAATTACTTTTAAGCTTACGTCTTGATCCAGTCAATTTTTTCTTGCCAGTGTAGTAGGACGGGCACTGGAGTGTAATGTGTGACAGGAGTTGCATTGGTATTAATCATGAGGTGAAGTGGTAGACCATTCATCATGGGGAGCTGTTGATGGTCACATGTGTTGATGTATTACAGTGAAAGTAGTCTAGAAGATATTGTTGTAGGCGTTGACGATTCTCTACGGAAGCTGGGTAACGTAGTTTGGTTGGTGGGTCAGGTGGCAATGCACGAGTTGGGCAATTGCATTTTGTTGAATCACAATTGAGGTTGTTAGATACTGCATTGTGTGTTTGTTGTTCACCTATGGTTGGAAATGATTCACTAATTAATCCATGTTTAATACATGCATCTCGACTGAGGAATAGTTTGTTTGTGCTGTCCGTGATATATCTTATCTAATGTGTCTCGTGAGGTGTGCCATCTTTAGAAGTACCAGATAGGCGAATTATAACAGCCCCAAGTATCTTAATGCTTTCATTATTGGCAGCACGCATGGTCATCTTTACTGGGATTAGGTCACTGTGTCTGATATAAAGTCGGGTGAGCATGTTGTTACCTGTAAGATAGCTTTGGCAACCAGTGTCAGCTATGACTTCACTAAACAAGCGGACTAAATTGTCCGAAATTGAAAAAATTGGAACTTTGTAGGATTCAGTACGACACTTGCATGTCCGACCATATCAAGGAATTGAATTGTTCTCCACCAGTGCTTGCTAGGTCCTGATCATAATGGAATCGCAGGATGCGTATATATTCCACCTGCATTATGCTCCGTCACCTCGATTCTCAACTTCTTCATCTCGATTATCTCTCCTCCATTAGACCCAGCGCGCATTTCTGAATTGCTAGCGATTTCAACGACTTTAAAATTAACAATCTGTCTTCCTACATGGATTTTATCGACACAGTTCTTGGACCCACCAGAGCTAATGCTATCCTCGACCATATTCTCATTAGCTCTGAAATTCAAACTTCGTATCACCTCCCTTGTTTGTAAAATTGGCCCGCCGATAGCTTCTTTTGACCACTCATCCTACAAATCCTAATCTTAAGAAAGTCAGACTATTTGATTTTCGAAACTCCGACCTCATACAGTTCAGATATGAGCACAGCAAAATAATCTGAACCGCTTTCTATAGATCTAATGATTCTCCTAACATAAAATTTGACAATTTCTATGAAATTATTAAACCTGCTCTTAATCACATTCCTTCGTATTATGTCTACATGACTGATAAAGACAAGCCACGGATATATCTCCTCTAACAAAACACCTTATTAATCTTCGCTGGCACGCTTTTAGAACAAAACATTGTCAACTCTTTGAATATTACGAAAGCAAGGTTAAAATAGAAATCGTTAAAGCTAAACAAACTTGGTCAAACAATCAACTTAAACATCCTAAAGGTATCTGAAACATTTCCAATAAAGTCCTTGCTTAAAAAAATCAAATTCTATTTTTTCCAAAGGGCTCTCAAGAAATTGCAGATACTATAAACGATAACTTCTTTAAATCTTTCAACTCTACTGAACCTGTTTTAGATTTGTCACAACTTCACCACGATTTTACAAACTGGATCCATGAAGTTATCACTGATAAAATGACTGACACTCTTCTCAAACTTCGTAAAACAACTACAGGCAGTGATGGCCTCCCTTACATCCTGCTCCCAGCAAGCCAAGATCTTTTCGCGGGACCGCACACTCATCTCTTTAACCTCTCGTTTTAATCTCGCATAGTTCCTAGGCGTTGGAAAATCTTCGAAGTTATCCCTCTTCCTAAAACTAAACCTCCTAATGTAAATGAGTTAAGACACATTTCACTTCTTCATACCAGCTAAAATTTTGGAATAATTCCTCCTAAAACACAGAAGACATCTCTTTCTAGCAAGGTACGACGATATACAATATGGCTTCTGATTAAACTCTTCTACTACCTGCGCTGTTCATGACATTCATGATCATCTCACAAAAATACTAGAAGAAAAAATGCCTCTGGTGATATCATCATCAGCTTCGATATGAGCAAGGCTTTCGACAAGGTTCCTCACGCCAATCTACTTCGTTGCTTTCAAACAATCAACCTCCAACTGGTTTTACCCAATGGCTTTAAGACTACCTTACGAATCGCACACAAAAAGTCAGACTCGGTGACACCGTAGCAAAACCGTGGATATCCCTTCCGGTGCTCCACAAGGTGCCTGCCTCTCACCCTATCTGTTCTTCATTTACGCTTCTTCACTCGCCCCCTTGCGCCCAACTACCAAGATGACAAAGTACGTAGACGACTTCACAATTATTTTAAAATACAACACCGACCAAGCTAAGATACATCTTTCTGCAACGACGAAATTCAAAATACATATATCAATCTGGTGCTCAACGTATTCACTCTTAAATCGTTCCGCTTGTCTCCGTATTCTTAGTATTATCTTTAACGATAAACTTACTTGGAATAACCATATTGACATTTATCAGCTCTGCTTCACGACGTATTTATTCCTTAAGAGTGTTTAAACCTTTTTTTAAATCTGACCTTCTAAATTTTTTATTTAATTAGATCTACACTAGAATACTCCAGTCAAGTCTTTGTTGGCATGAATATAAATCTCTCTAATAAACTGGACGTTATACAAAACAGAATCATGTCACAGAAGCCTTTCTTTTAATAAACACTTATTATAATAATAATTATTGTTATTATTATTATTATCATTATTATCATTAATATTAATATTATTATTATTGTGCAAAACCTTTTTGAAGCATTTAGACTTGAGAAAACATCCTTTGAATTTTAGATATCCATTTTCGTGCCTCAATTTCAAAATAATATGTATATCTATATAATATACATCTATATATATATCGTTCATATTATAATATTGCTTTGCTATAGATATTTCGTTGATTTAAATTTCGTAACTATCTAAACCTACGGCAGTAGGTTGTTAGCTCATGCAGCTCACGCGAGCAACCTACGTAGGTATATTAAAATACCACAAGAACGGTCATTTTTTAAACCGCTACCATTTAAAAACTAATTTATATTTTGAAATAATTTAACTTCTATCATAGAGTGCCGCCGAAAATGTATCACTGAGACAATTTTCAACTTCATAATTATTATCGACATTTTCGTCATTATATTCTTCTTATTCTAATTCTTCTTCTTCTTCTTCTTGTTCAGACCCAATAACATACCCTAAACTTTAATAGATTTTGATGAAATTTTCAACATATATGTTGGAAATGTCCCAGATATGATAAAAATTATATTTTTACATAGCAACCGTTGCTAGGGGCCTAGATTTTACATAGCAACCACTGTTTCCCTATCTTACACGTTCTAAAAATAGCTCACTTTAGCGTAAAATAGACAGCTACCTATTTGTTTGGTAAGAACAACACTTATATTGTTAGAATCACCGTAAAAAACGAAATAAAAATAAGGTTGGCTCTTTTAAAAACTTAAAAACATAATGTTACACTAAGTGTAAACAAAATGATAGGATTT
>JAYRBW010124846.1:0-16640 GCA_036023295.1 Invenusta paracnida | reverse complement strand
ATGCTAAAAGTTCCCTACCGGTATGCTAAAGATATGCTAAACTCCTAAATGATTCCTAAAAGTATGTTAAAAGTTCCGTACTACTTTGGTAATCAACTTCCGACTGTTCCTGTTGCTTATTCGACTCAAACGAAGGAAACCTACATCAACCTTGTTCAGATTCTTCAAGCTTTGAATTACGATAAATATCAGTGGAGAATTTGTGCTGATTTAATGGTTGTCGCCATTGTTGCTGGAATGCAAACTGGCTGGTCAATGTTTCAGTGTTTCATCTGTTATTGGGACAGTCGCTATAAATAGAATCACTTTATTCAGCAGATGTGGAAGACGCGTGACGGCTATACACACTTGGTGAGAAGAACGTAATCAACGAGCCTCTTGTTGCAAACGAGAAGGTCATTCTAGCCCCGCTGCATATTAGCTGAGATTGATAACTCAATTTGTAAAGACGTCAAAGAAGGACAACAGCCCACCAATTGTCATGCTCAATGCAAAATTTCCGAAACTCAGCAGTCAAAATAAATGCCGGCGTCTTCGTTGGACCGCAAATTCGGGGGAATGCCTCAAAAACCCATCTTTCACACGAAATGTTTCTGAAGATGAACTGAGTCATAATTCAGATCTGTTGTGGACAAATTCTTTGGAAGAAACAATAACCCTAAATACAAAGAGATCATCGATAAGTTGCTGAGTGACTTTCAAAAACTGGGAACCAACATGTCTTTGAAGCTCCATCTTCTCCACTCCCATTTGGATTTTTTCCTGAAAGCAACTGTTATGTCTGTGACGAGCATGTCGAGCAATTCCACCAAGTCATTGTTAGTATGGAGCGTCGATATAGTGCACAATGGACTCCAGTTATGTTGGCCGACTACAGCTGCTGGACACTCATGCGGGAAGATCATCAAATCGAACGCAAAAAGACAAAGAATGTCGTATTTCTCGTGCTTTTTTGTATAAAGCTATAAATTTTTCATTTTTTACACTTCTACGTTTGGTCCATGTGTTTAATAAAGCATTATAAGCAGATTTCTCATACTTTTTTGTATAAAGCTATAGATTTTTCATTTTTACGCTCCTACGTTTAATCCATGTGTTTATTAAAGTATTGTAATGATGGAAAAAAACCGTTTCACCTAATTTTTATGAAAAAATAAATGATTTTTACTTTAAAAAATTTATATGTTTGGGCAAAATGAATAGCACCATCGTGTTCAGCGCATTCGAAATATACGGAAACGGCATATGCCGTCACTAAAAAGAGAATTGTTATTTCAATTTTTGGCCAGTTTAATATTAATTATAATTAATTTTGAGTTTAGCTAAATTTGATGTTACTTTGGTGCATACAAAAATAATGTTTTTAATAGAGCAACACTATATATTCGCACACCTGAAGCAAAATAAGTAAAATTAATTCTAGATGATTGTTTTGTATAGTATAATTTGAAAAATATTGATAAACAACTTCAATTAAAAAATAAAAGTTGGATCGATATTTATGTACGCATATACCGTGTTCCCAAAATAGTGTAATACAAAAGATATTTTTGATTAGCTGAAAAGAAAGTTTTACTTTAAATGTTAATGCATCTTAATGACTAACTATTCTCTACTAAACTATTTTCTTGAAATTACTGTGTTTAATTCCTAAGTTTTATCTTGAAGTAACCTGTTATGTTTGTTTTCATTTATATTTTTTCTAAAACGTCACCTTATTATTTAACATATATATATGCATGCTTTAATATAACATTGATAATTGTATATTATTATTATTGATATTTATACTGATTATCTGCATTATAATTATGCATAGTTAAAATAAATGGATTATTTTAATTAATTAAACGAATATTTCAAAATTAGGGAGTTATGATACGTAAAAAACTTTTTTTTCTAGCACGTCACTACTCTCCAAGTAATATTGTCAACCATTTTCATATTTTAATTAATTACACAATGTAGGTTTATGACTTAAATCGAATAAAAGCAATTTTATACCAGTTACTACACAGACAATTGAAATATTTTAAAATACATTTAACTCTAACTTAGCATCACTAATAACTCGCGTCACGCTTGTATTGCAACAAGTTCACTAATATGATTATATAATTTCGTATTTTCTACTTATATTATAATATGCATATGAATAGAAATGGAATGGTACCTATATCGCAATGCATATAGGACTCTTTTTATGCAATATAATACTAATTCATTGAAATGGTATAAACTACAATTGAAGCATGTCACGCTAAAAATTACTTAATTAGTTTGTCTGAGCGCATCGCCGTTGCAAATTCAAAGTGGTGTAAATGATTTTTAGTTACCTTATTGGGGAGCTTAGGAAAACTGATTCTAAAATTAATTGACTATTATCATAATTACTCAATACAGTGAAAATAAATTTGAATTACACTTTCGATTTTAGATGCTTTCTTGGTAGAATTTAATTTTTTCGATTTTTAAAGACACAAATGCGTTTCAAAACTACAGGTTTGTTATTTTTTCTTGGACATAGAGTGCATCTTGATTATGTTTAAAAATACTATGCAGTCTACAGTTATAAGATCTTAATTCATAAGAATAAACAATATGTGTAGATTTCGTATTATAATTTAGTCGCAGTAAAATGCAATCATAATAAAATGCGTTTAACCCCCTATTTTAGAAATTGATTTTAATTAACCCTAAAATTCCACAATATTTGACAATGGGAACTCCTCCCTCCTTGCTTAATTAGAAATTCTGATGTCTGACAGTCTAATTAATTATTTTTTATGTTGATCACCCATACTTACCGACAGAGAACCTTTTTTTCGAAACATATCATGGACAAAAATTTGTATTGAGACAAAATATTTAGTTAATTGCTAATAAGTATTAAAATTTGGAATTTCACAAAGTATTTGTTAATTTCCAAGTAAGTATACTACTAATATCTGTTAGTAGGTAGCTATATGGTTTTTGCTGTTTACAGATGATGTATTTATTTAGCATTCGCATTATATATATAACCAATTAAATTATTTTTTCAATCATTTGCAATAAGAAATATAACAAATACATCTGATTTGAACAATACATGTTTTATTCAACAAAATGGATTCTCCGGTTGTTTTTAAAAAAATTGACTTTCAGCACTTTTCTCCTATTTTCCAGTGGTTACTTATATATTAACTTAGGGGATTCGTTAAACACTATATTATAATATAGTAGTCCCTGCTGTGTTACTTAGAATAACAAAATAACTAGATGATCACCTAAAACCAATTGTATGTTGCGTGGAGAACATTAAAAATCGATTGCTACTTAATATACTAACTTTATTCAATTGAGCATTTTTTTTACAAATTTAAAAGTTCAATACGTTAATTCGTAAAATATACTTTTTCTTACAGAATAATTTTTAAAGTATTGTGCTTCACAAAAATATATAAATTTCCTTTTGACTTATTGCTAAAGCAGCAGGGTAAAAACTTGCGGAACTTCCGTACATAAATAGGCAAATATTCCATATACCCTTTCCTGGCGACTACTGTTCAGATCATGTAGGTATGGAAAAACTTGTAAACATATTTCAGAATCATTATAACCATTATGCTATACCAAATATTTTAATGTAAAGACAGAATATAAGATTGATCGAGTGATTCAAATGGGATGTTTATTATACACCACATATAAGCTTTTAAAATACCATGACTTCACCACAATGAAATTTAACGTGGGAGAACACATTTGAACTGTCGACAAATAAAGCGAAAATAGAATAAAGAAGATAAACCTGGTTCACAAAAGTTAACTTAGAAGTATGTATCTACGGTATAAATTATAAGATATACATCGACATAACACTAGTGTCTGTACAAATATATATGTAATATACCAATATGCAAACAGTTAGTAAATGGTATGAAAACCCTGATCAGTATATAAAATTATAAATTCAGAACCATTTACATAAGAATAAAACATATATGATACCATCTACTTAATAGTAGTACAGTAAAACAAATAAAAATATTATATAAAATTTATGAAAAACATGCACGATTACATTATGTGTGTTCAAGTAATATTTAAATATATACTGATTTTCTTCATAATTTTTCTTATAAATATATGAGCCACAGCACAGAGACATAGTAGAAGAATATCGCAGAACTATTTACAAAATTAAAGTGCGTTAAAGCATTTACGAGAACAGTGAGTTTGTATCACGACTATAAATAAAAACACTGACCCGATGTTATTCTCGTTACTAGGTATAAAAAACAATAGGTCAATCTCCATCACCTAAAAAATAAGCTTCACGAGTTCATAATAATATACTTATAATAATAACAATATGCGGTGCTTTTCAATTAGTCATAAATAGACATTTAACAAATCTTTAAAAGCGAAATTTTAACAGCCAAACAGTAGGTAGTGATAACGCAATGGATGAAAAGATAGCGGAAATAAGTCTAGCATAGTACATAAAGCGAAGATAATGAAAAATATGTTGCACGTGGGATTAGAGACACGTTACAATATTAACTTAGACATTATAAATAATATAGGCGTGGCGTTTTAAATCGAAATAATTAGAAGACATACATATAATCATAATGAGTGACAGTTGATAATTAATATAACAATAACTTATATAATATACTTATAATAATGTAATAATTATCTCACAAATTTTGAAAACATAAAAACCGGTAGAGGCGATAAAATAACTAGAATCAGTTTGATTAGTATGGCTGATCGATCAGATAAAGAAATTTAAAAAGGAAGGTGGCGAATAAATACTTACAATAAATTTGGATTGAATGATGCAGGGATGAGTGCTGTACATTATTATTTACTACATAAATATTATCAAAGTTAATTAAGGTATGACGTCAAAATGAAATGGATCAATATAGTATGTAATAAAATATTTGGCAACAATATTCTTGTTTTCTTTATAAACAGTCAGATATTGAACACAATAATTTATATAATAATTAATATATTTATAGTATATTCCATTACCTAAATATTTTCAACGCATCTTGTAATTTAGCAATAAATACGCCGGTCATCGAGAAAAAAAATCGTATAAACTACTAATGTAGCTCTTGTAAGTAATATATAGAACTAAAAGTGCAATGTACCGTTTTGTGACACATTGCTGCTGCCTTTTTTGGGAGGGGTATATACTAAGAAAAGAAATGATACTGAGTTCACCGTAGTAGTTTACCACTCAATAGTTAAAGTATAGCAAGGATGGTATGTGATATTATGACTGTTGTCTGTGTACAATGAATGATGCATGGTTTAAATGTGGAGGGAAGGGAGTGTTTCATATAACCGGTTTAGTTAATATGATTTGATATTATCATATATGTACAAGAATGTCTACTTTAATCAGTAGGTATTATAAAAACGAATGAAGTCAGAAAGAAGAGAGATTAAAGACAAAAACATATGGCTAATGTTCCCAACTAAAATTAGACGAATAATACATGGTAGAGGGTAATAAGCGGGATTGAGTATATACGAGAAGAGGAGCATTGGGATCTCATCAGTTGTCGTGACGAACTTTATCACTGTGGGATTTCATGTGGGCGTTCCGACTCTTGACCTTCGTGAATACTCTGAAAATACGAAAGGATTGGATGGATACTATGTACTAACATAATGGTCATAAGAGCCAAAATATTGATCAAAAGATAAGTGGTAATATCTTTGCAGAAATTAATACATACGATTACTAATTATTTCACACGTTTACAGGTGTTTCTATAAATCTGATTCATTTACTACTCAGGGCAATTTACGTAATAGACATCAAACATTGTAATTATTTTGAAATAATCGTTAAATAATAAAAAATATTCTATTATCCTATTAGAATCGAATTTTCTAAATGAAATAAATTGAACTTCAATAATTATCAAACTAATAATACAAATACATTGCTTTTATTCGATGTTAAATAAAAACTCTCTTCAGACGGATCTATGTATATATACAGCTCGTTGTATGAGATAAAGCCCAATGATGAAGCAGGCAGGCGTACTTGTTACAGAGACGGCAAGGGAATTCTATTTCATCGACAGAAGCAGTGTCTAGGAAATTGTCTGGAGTCAAGGATCGAGAGGTGTCACTTCCAGCATTGGCCGGACAACTGTGCAGATCCAGTTGACGAATACTTGAGAAGATCTGCCAATAGAATAGAACGACGTAATATAGAAGGGGTTATGACATCATTTTGATGTCTTTAGAAAATCCCTGTTTTAAGGTGGAAATTGCGTTTTATACTCATTTTATCTTTTAAATAATTTTTACAATATGGGTAAAACATATGTGATATTTTATTGAGATAGACTTTACTTTCATATTGTTAGGGAATAGAAATATGATTTTAAGATGTTCTATTTTAGTACTTTTGTTAATAATTTTTAATAAAATTCCGTAACGTTATTGTTTATTATTAGAAATGTATATTTTAATATTTAAAGAGATACAGTAAGTTTACAGTATTTTTAATGATAAAATCTTTTTATAACTATTTGTGCATATTCAAAGTTGTCTAATAATATTTTCAATAATACACCATTTTCTAAAATATATACCTGGATTTCCATTGTTTAACATTATATAATGTATATTATACAAAATATAATATATTCTGTAATATATAAATATATGAAGATGCGAAAGCATATCCAAATATTTAAATTTTAGTAATCTTAAAGAATAATTAACCTTTATATTTAAAATACTGCATACCTTATGATACCTGCATACCTTCAATGCATACATGCAATATCTATTTGAACTTTTGCACTGATTCAACCTTTTTTGAGTGAAGTATATCGACTTTATTCCGACAATTGCGTAGAAATACTACTATAAAAAAAGTATGGAAGATAATACAATTTGGGAAATAGGTGGAAATTACAAGACCATTAACCACACTAGACGTATGCCTAAAATAGGTTATATGTACATATCAAGAAATGTAAAAGAATGCTAGACAAAATATATGGAAAAAAACATACCACACAAGATAAAATAAACATCATTAGTAACAAGTATTTACCATATTATAAATATATCTATATTAAAATGTTGCGAAGTGTTGCAATAAATACTTGGTCAACGTTTAATCTAAGATTTAAAAAACCTACATAACTGCTAATGTCTTATTCATCCATAACTTTATTTAATTTGGTGTACCAATATAATTTGCTAATTTGATAAAAAAATATCAGTAGTAAATAAAAAGTGCACAAAGACAAAGACGCTGAATATAGACCCTGTCATGAAATATAAAAAAAGAAATAAGTTCAAAATAAAATTCACAAATAATAGGATTAATTATAAAATAATCAGTATATTATAGAAGGACTATAACACTTTGTACACTGCTTTTCTTTGTCTATAAGACAGTTATATAAAACAACGTTTAAATATTGGTTTTTTATTTTAAAATTTATGTGCCACCATTTTGAATAAGAGTTCTAAAAATAAATACATATAAAAAGGTGTATCAATATACATGCAAATAGTTTTCTAACAAGCACTTTAACAGGACAACTTCAACAATTTCCAAATGGTTTTTAAACTCGAATTTTATATTAAATATTTAATTACTCCACTTGTGCTATATTTAGTACGTTTGATAGAAATATGAAAATTAGATAATAAAATAAACAACTACTAGATATACATACAAAATTTGAATCTAAATTCTGGTTAATTTGAACCATTTTGAATTTGCATTAGGACACAATGCCAATACTCGTACATGGGTTCTTTTCTAAAGAAATACTTCCTACAATGGATACTACAATTTATCCTAAACTGTCCACTAATTAAACTGAGAATTTAACAGCATCGATGCCAGTAAGCTATCTTGCACGCTTCCATTATAGGTTTTAAAGCATAAGCAGGTAATTGAATATTATGCAACTACTATTTTTAAAGATAACAACATGATTTTTGGGATTTTCAAATGCCGCATTTTTCAGATAGTCGACATAATGTACAAAAACAGCAAAAGAGGAAGGGGAAAATAACTTACATTTCCACAGGACGAGCAGGTGATATCCGGCTTCCGACGGAGGTTATAAGCCGAAGCTTCGCCTCCATCCACTCCCCCTGCTGACGTCGCCGTTAGCCCGCTTGTCTGTTCCTCTCCCCCACCGCCCATACCACCCGCGTCTATCCCACCACCGCCACCCCCACCAGCAGCCACCACAAAAGAAGGTGAGATCTGCTGTTGGTGGTCTCGCTTCTTGCGACCCATGGATCGATACTTGTGAACCTCTGAGCTTGTGTTCATTTTCTTCCACATGTAGTAGAATTCCACGCAAGCCTTCACCGATTTGTCCATCCCGGCGGCCTTCAACTCCTGCGAAACCTTGTAGAAGTCGCGGTCGTGCTGTCCAAGACCTTGCTGGAACCTGGCGATCTCCTCCGTCGTCCACGAGGTCGTTTCTAAGTGGATCGATAATCAAGAATTAATGACTAAATCAATCAAGTGATGTTTATTACACAATATTGTTAACTTAATACCAAAAAATATAATACCTACTTATAAATATCATTTTAGAATTAACTAATCTATATAAAACTATGAGAAAACAGAGATCAGGATGGTTTGTTGAATATAATTAACATAAATTCCCCTAGTCAGCTAAAAAGTGTTAATAAATTTATCACTTGCAATAAAACAAAAAATAGTGTAGTTATATAAAATATAATTAACTCAAAACTACATATATTTTATAAATACGTCAAAATTATAAGTTGACTCTAGTTAGATCTTCAACACAGCGAGAACTATAATTACATTAAATGATCCACAGACCAATTTAGAACTAAATAAAAATTTGAGAAATTATTAGACTACACCATATTGATATAATTTCAACACTTAAATCCCAAATTAAGAATAGGTATATTCGACTTGCCTTGAAGCCTCAAATAAAACAACATTAATAACAAATAAAACTGGTAAGGCATTTCTGAGCTACTACATAATATACTTTTATTGTTGTCAGCTACTTAGTAAATTGGTTAAAAGTAAATCTTACCGATGGAATAGTCGATCAAACTATATCGAATGTGCCCCTTCCATTTTAGCTAAATTTGGTGATTTTTGCAAGGGGCTATGTTGTTCATATGCAAGTAGTAGATTTTATAACTGCATAATATATACGGCAAAATTTATAGCATATTAAAAGCAGCATGTAACTATAAGCGCAGACAATCTATTTAACGTAGTCAGCAAAACAGTAAAATAGGCGAAAATTATAATGGGAAGAAGAAATTTTACCAATAAAATAAATCAATACGAATCGCATTTTAATCTGTAGCTATAATATACATATTTATCACGTCTTGTTGTGAAAACTTTATATAGCCTATCTTTTTGGCACATTGCGTATAAAATTCTTCCAATATGTAAGCAATAAAAAAGCGTAGCTCATATCCCATTTTAATTATGGTTATTTCTTTATAGTATTACGTCATTATAAAATAGTCGCCTATGTTTGGATTACTGGTATCATTCCGTTCACTAAAACCTGATTTCTGGAGTGCCAATTGGATTATTGGAGACATATGATTTTATTTGTCAAAATAGAAATTGTTTTTCATTGTAAAAAATCTTTAAATTTAAATTTTACGTAAGGTTCTTTATATTATTTATTTTAAATAATATTACATTGCAATATTTAACACATTATGTCGCAAGAATACATTCAATATCAAATGAATATTAGACAATTAGAAACTATAGAATACAACCGTAATATTTAAAAAAATTAAAACTTATTCAAACCACGATTATTTAATAAAAGAGCAGTTATTTAAAACTGTCAAATTGAGTCAAAATAGTATAGGTAAAAATAGTGTGTATGCTAAATGCTAAAACATTGTTGTGCCATGCCAAAGTATAACTTTAAAATATAGAAAAATTATCAACACTTTAGAAACCGAAACTTATTTTTATTGTTAAATGCATGGTTCGACTAATATTCACAGTTAAATAAATTTCGCTTTGAATCATCGTAGTTATCGTACAATAAACTCTCCCATATAGAAGCTGCGCGTTATAAAGGGTTTTATTCCGATTTCTCAATTTAATTTTACAATTTGAAAAACACTAGCAAGGTAATAATATTTAAAGAGGGTTGATGATAAAAAATGCAACAAGTAACTTTAAGTTGTTACAAGTTTATGCTACTATCGAAACGAGCTACTAGTCAACTAGTGAATTCGAGTAATTGCATTATTCTCATTATATACCACAAAAGAAAAAACCAATAAATCTGTAATATTACTTTTTAAAAAAAATGGCAGAATTGAAAAAGTAAATTCCTCATATTATATTTTATGGAAATAACATTATGACATTCAGCTGCATTTTAAAACATAAGATACATCGAATTTCAAATAAACTAACACGCACAAAAATATGTATATATCAAATAGAGCTATTATTAGCTAAAAATTAAAAAATGTTCCTCTTATTCAAAAAGTTCGATTATTTGTTTTATGCTACATTGTATACAATTTCAAATATTCAAAATTCTATGGCTTTATGCTATATCGTTCCGGATACAGCAGAGATTTAATAATAGCCACTTAAGTCGTCTGTATATTATATTTTATGACTTATATTATAATCTACTTCAACAGAAATGATGAATAAACAAGTACAAGATAACATAACTAATGACCGTTTAATAATTAATTATACTGTTAGTTAATATTAACAGTATAAAATCTAGTAGCGTAAAGTTGTGTATCTTGATTTTAAGTAATTTTACTTTGTACTATCAGTTTGCGTTAACTCAATATTGGGCACTACTGTGGACTATACGTACAATTATCGTGTAAAGTGCACAACTTATAGCTGATGCAAACTAAATATAAAATAGCAAGTTTTATCGACGTACTTTAACCAACAACTTACTTGTATTACCATAATGATGTTTATCGATTAATTCCTGGTGTTATATTATTACCAGTAATGTGTTTTTGTGCAAAAATTAACTAATAAACTAATTGCACAATAAAGGTTTTCCCCTTGTCATTAATAAACAGTAAAAACCAAATACTATTTTACAACGCAGACACAATAATATACAATACCAATGATACAAAATTATGTAGCATGCTAATCGTGCAGAATTGTTACATTATAATTTTATGTATAATCATTAATATTATCTGCCTTGATAGAATACCAGCGTAAAATGTAAATGACGACGATAAATATAGATTGACGAGAGAACGAAAGTAGTGTTGTTAGGACAATGTAGTAAACTTTGACCCCACACGTCACTTTAGGGAGGATATTTAAAAGTTGTGGTTGATACTATAGAAAGTTTAAAAAGCAGTCTGCCCGGCAGGTGATAAGAGAGCAAGGGTAACACTGATAAGTTAACACCAATTACACACTATAACAAGGAATACTATTAGTAATAATTAATCAATAGTCAGTATTCTCGTTATTAAGTTGTCACATAGATCATTATAATTACTACTTTATAAAGCCGTTTAAGCTTAATAAAGTTGTCACCTTAAAGACTCTTCTAAAGTTCCCGAAAGAAAAAATATTTTCCACAAACTTTTTAAGTTAAAACTGTTATATGTATTTTATAATAATATTGTTTTTCTGTTTATATAACATCTAAAAAGTATAAAAGAATAAAACGATTACATCATAATATCATAAAAGCTATATTCAAATTGGATAAATCTTAGAAATAAAACAGTTAATCATTTTAAAAATAATTATTTGTTAACATTATAATACAATAGTTTTGAAAAGCATTTGCCCATAACAAGCAACATAAATTTACACAGATAAAAAAACCTACCCTAAACACATTTAAAACTGTTGACTTTGTTTTTTTAAACACTTTTAAACAAAAATGAGATGCTGCCTTTTCATATATATAAGAATATAATACAGCTCTATATAACATTTTAAAATTTGCTACTTAAAAGTTCATCAGAAAACCCGTGTTTGCTTCTTACCGGCATAGACATAGTCGTAGACGATAAAGGCCTCGCGCAGCAGGGCCTGGAGAGTCTCGTCGAAGTTCCCCTTGAACTTGCAGAGCAAATGAAAGGTATATTCCATGTTGAGACCACAGTCCTTGATAGCTGGGGACGATGCGATCTTGGTCAAGAGGTTAACTGAAGGTTGGTCACATGTAGGAGGCACGCAAGTTTATAGGGGGTATTGAAAAACATGTCATAGACATCTTTAAGAAATATAGAAAAAACTATATAGTTCATGAATTAGGTATATCAAATATCTTAAGAAGGTAGCACTTAATAAATCTCAACATGCCTGTGTAAGGATTCAAAATTTAAAGCTATCATCTATATTACTGAAAAGTTCAGTGACATGGTTTTTAACCTTCGTAAGTAAGAGACAATATGTTTATATATTATTTCATAAAATAATTGCTTTCACAGAGCGATTATTAAAAAATACATTTTTGTTAAGTAAATACAAATTTAGTTTTATAAAATAACATCTTAAAAATTTATAAAGGAAAGGTTATATATTATTAAAATGGTTTTAAGAATCGATATATCCAATTTCTAGGAATTAATCAACTGAATATTAAAATAATTAAACTGATTTTGAAAAACTTTTATATAATTTAATGTTTTAATACTTTAAGAGTTAAGTACTCATATACAATACAAAATAATTTTATTAAAAAAAACTTGTTATCGCTTATTTTAAAGATTTTATTATTGATGGAAAATGACATTGTGATGTTGTATATATTTAATCAAAGAGTCAAAACAATTATTATTATTATTAATTTACAATGTTACATAGCGAATCAATTACTATTACTTGCCTTCCAGTAAAATAAGCTGTTGTATATGGATATAAACAATGCAATTATAGCCATAAGCACATACTATGCACCCATATTATATTACGCAACATTAAATTAGTAGCAGATAACAATAACAAAAAATATATTGGAAATAATACACAATTATAATTAATACGAAATTGTTAAAAAAGTAAAGAATTACCAGACATTTGAAAATAATATCATTGTCTGGGTTTTAATTTCAGACTTTTAAGAAATAACAGTTTAAACATAAGATGAAAAGCAATTAATATGATATTGCAAGAATTCGTATTAAAAAGTAATACAGCTTTAAATAGAAAGTTATAAAATCGAACATTCCAGAGAGTTTTAAAGACACCTCCTAGACGAATAAATATATAATTTAACGGAGATATTATTTTATAATAATGTTATCCGTTCATTTTTTGGCAAATACATGTCATTTACCTGGCAGACATAAACTGTAACTATTTTAACTTGTTAACCCTCAATCTGTACAAATTTGAAATTTCTAGTAACAAAATTAATAACTAATTTTTAGTTAAAAATTACTAAAATAGTGATTGATTCCTTCCTTTAAATTAAAAATTCATTTTTCTTATGTTCAGCTAAAGCTACAAGAAATAGTCATATTTTTGTTAAAGTTTATTACTATTTCTTAAATTAAAAATATGAAAAATAACGTTTTAAAATTCTGAAAACAAATTACTTAATTTGTTGCATTTTGTAACATTTCAAACAAACCCATTCTCGGGGTTTCAATTCACAGTATCCGCAGCAGGAAGAACGATCACTACCCCATTAATTAATCTATCTCTAAAGTTTTAAAAGAATACAGTTATCAAGAAATTGACAATATAGTAATTGACAGTAATTCTTACGTGATTCCAGTTTGCTGGGGTCATCTTCAAGGTTGGCAGGATCCCAAAGTAACGTCTCATGTTCCTGTTTGTCCTCCATTAGTTGTCGACGGTCTAAATAAATAAAATTGTTATAGAAATATATATGTAAGTGGGAAATATTAATAATTTGCAAATTTGTAATGCGAGACCTTTTCAAGGATGTAATTCATTTGGACAATAAGACAATAATTTCCTTATATTATTTTTAATAGTGTCGGTGCACATTTTAGGGATAACGTTTAAAAAATAACTGCATTAAAAATGAATACAGTTATTACATTTAAATAGCATTTAATTATTATTGAATAAATTCCTTTTTGCTAAAATTTTATGAAATAAATAACACAGGCATGCAAATTATTTTCTCCACTTCTTCACGGAGCATGTACAGATGGCGATGAAAATACAGAAAATACAATATAATATAGCATTAACACAAACTCGACTGTCCTTGTCTCTGTCATTTGATTGGTCCATTGTTTCCTCTTGTAATTTGTGTTTAATGCTATATTATATTGTATTTTCTGTATTTCCATCGCCAGCTGTACATGCTCCGTGAAGAAGTGGCGAAAATAATTTGCATGTCTAATAAATACCTGTGTTATTTATTTATTTATAAAATTTAATTATTAGTGGAAATAATTTCTTTGTATTTAATACCTATTAAATTAAATATATTTTTCCAATGTGTCTTTTCTAAAATTATTGCTATAGTATCTATCGGTAACTAAAATTATTGCTATATCTATGTATGGGTGACTAAAATTATATCTATATCTATGTATGGTGACTAAAATTATTGCTATATCTATGTATGGTGACTAAAATTATTGCTATATCTATGTATGGTGGCTAAAATTATTGCTATATCTATGTATGGTGACTAAAATTATTTTTTTAATATAAAATGATTATAAAATAGTAAAAAAATATATTATTTAATCAAAATATTAATAACGCTTATATCTATCCAATTACAGTGCCATAGTAGAGAATATAACACCACAAAAATATGAATACAGATGCAAACATTTTTGTATCTTCTAAGGAAACCAATTTGAGTAATTAAAGATATTTAAATTATGAAGATTTTAATTAAAATCTTAAAATTAACGAAATAATAAAAATTTATAAAATTGTTTAACATTATACTTTTAATAAAACGGGCAGTATAAAAACTTACTTCTTGTAAATACTGGTAGATCAGCTTGATACTGAGGCCCAACATTGATCATACTAAAAAACAGAAATACAGTATAAGTATGTGAAAATAGTATGATTTATTTCTATCAATATTCTAACGAAAAATGCAATTTATTAAATAACAGTAAAACCAATTTCTTAGTTGCATAATTAAATAAGAGAACTGCTTTTAAATATCTAGTTCATATTAAGTAATGCACTATACTGCACTTTATCAGTAACATTATGCAAAGGTAGGTAACCTAAATAATAACAAAAAATTACGAAAAACAATTGCATATGTAAAGTACACTGAATTCCAGCACTGCAGTATTAATTAATTAAAACAATAATTACGTTCACATGACTTTCAAATTAAATAATAATGCTTTCTAGTATTTCGTTTTCCTGTTCCGTGTTTTTTATTCCAACTTGATAATGCATTACAGAGAAATGAAATATAAGGAAAAAGCAGATTGAAGTAGGAAGGGAGGGGAAACCAAGGTAAAGATTGTCGACTAATTGCTGATCCCAATTGTTTAATGCACTCTGTAACATAATTGTAAATGGATTATAAAACGAATGCATAGTATAAAACTGCTTTAAAGTAATACTAAGATTCCACATAATGTAAGTTTCTTCTTGTGAAACTCAAAAAACAAAAAAACATTTAGAAATTGTAGGTATTCTTCGTAACAAGAAAACAAAGACATTTTTATGTATTTATTCCAAAGGTAAATACATTAAATCGGTTGGCATTATTATAATTGCGATGCAGGATAACAATACCTATATATAATATATTATTCATTACTCCCTGAAAGACTAGATCTTACTTTCAATAAATTGAAAATAATTTAGTCACTTATACGATATTTCTCGCATGCATTATATTATATAATAATAGGTAGGTACACACTATAAGGTTGCCGCTCCCAAATTACAATTACAATTGCGCATATAATTTTAGAACCAAAAAAAATTTAAAAATTAATTATCTACAAATAAAAAACTAAAACTAAAGAGCTAATAAATTTACAATGTTTTCCATAAGGGCATTAGTATCAAAAACAAAAAGCATATATAAACAGCTTTTCACCAAAGAAAACTAACTACAACTGCTTGTTTAGAAAGTCACAAAATGATTGCTAAATCGTGGCGATCAACTGAGTAAGTGGAATTTACAAAAAATGTAATCATGCAAAATTATTGCATTAAAATGACATTCTTTTTACACGATTTGATTAAAAACGTACAATAATGAAGAATGTTATATAACAATGGGCAGGGAGTTGAAAACAATAGAATAGCCACCTGTTGAGTAAACTACTACAGTATTATAGTACTACACTAGCCGGCAGATCATACAGTATTATAGTAATACCCTAGCCGGCAGATCATAGAGTATTATAGTACTACCCTAGCCGGCAGATCATAGAGTATTATAGTACTACCCTAGCCCCAGATCATACAGTATTATAGTACTACCCTAGCCCCAGATCATACAGTATTATAGTACTACCCTAGCCTGCAGATCATACAGCATTATAGTACTACCCTAGCCCCAGATCATACAGCATTATAGTACTACCCTAGCCCCAGATCATACAGTATTATAGTACTACCCTAGCCGCAGATCATACAGTATTATAGTACTACCCTAGCC
>JAYRBW010124835.1:0-16640 GCA_036023295.1 Invenusta paracnida | reverse complement strand
TTATTGGTCAGATATAAGGACAGTCTAAGCTGAGTTTAAACCAAACCAAGCTAAGCGAGACATTGAAATGGCCTATTATCTATGACGGTTTTCTGTGTAATTAGGCTATGCGACGGAATTAATTATATAATTATAAATGCAAAATTCTATACTGAGTAGAACCCTATTGTGCTATTTTAGCAATTCACAGTTTATAATTATGATATTTTATTCAACTGTTTAAACCAAGTATTGTAAACTTGTGCATTTTTGACGCAATATTATTATTTCTATTTTTAATTCCTAACTAAGTTTAGCTCGTCATTTTTTAATCGTTTTAACAATAAACAATAAATTGTGCGCCTGCATTGGATTATTCTGCCCTTTGTTGTGTAGAAGTGGTGTTGTCACCCTACTTCCAAGTAGTATGAGACTGCATTGTGCTTTAAAAGTCTTTAAAGGATTTCACTGCTAGCATGGGGGCCCAGCAGCCCAATGGTTAACGTGCTTACACTGTAATCATGAGGATGCTTGGTTCGAAATTATGTTCAGCTGATGAAATCAAAGAAGATCGAAACCGGTCCTGTTCCGTCTTTCCCTGTGTTGGAAGGGTTTGATAATCTTTCTAATGACTAAAATTGTGTTATAAAATACTATAGTATACTTTTCATTTTGCATATTTTATATTAAATCTGAGTTTTCAATTTTACAATAAATGTTTCAGTAATTTTCACTAAAAATCCATTATAGTTCTGTCTGCATATAACTACATACAGTTACAATGAGCTAAATAGAACGTCGGGATTGTGCGAGTTTTTCTAAATATTAGATTAAATTTTAAGATAATTATTACTCACCTTCAATTGTGACTATCTACACATTATTATTATAATTATTAACCCGTTTATTAAACTATTAGTAGGCGATTAGTAGTAAACTAATACACATTAGGCGTGATTAAATTAGGCTATAGACGTCCTAATGACTATAGCTAATTAACCAACATACTAAACAATAAACATTTGCTTTAGCCTGTATTATTTAAAGTAAATAGCAAGTAATTTATTCCATTATTATGTAATATTTGCCTTCTATAACATGTTTGCGCCTTATTAGATAGTAATTAATTATTATTAGATGTTTTTCTACATAAGCAGGTAGCTTCATTTTTTATATATTAATTTGCCTATGTACATGTTATTTATTCCTAAAGCAATGATAATTGAATTTTTGTGAATTCGTAATACGAGTTTACATAAATATATTGGTTGGTAGTTAATGTCTTATAAATACGCTCAGATAACTTACATATATATGTATATTTTTAGTGATTGTACACTAAATTATAAGTAATAATTAATTTAATAATATTGTATTTAACAAATATCCAACAAAATTTTCAAACATTTATTTGAAAATTTGAAAATGAACACAAGATAATATTTTAAAACTTATTTGATACATCATTGCTTTATGAACTAGTCAAATATCGTTTTTTTTATAAATAATTTAAAGTGAGAATTTGCTTCTCTTTAGAATTTTATTAATTTTTCTTATTGCATTATAATATATCAAATGGATTATATGTTTTGTGTATTATGTACATGAATGTAGATTCGTATATATATTGGTAACGTTTTTCATTCATATATGGGGTAAATTTGAAGTTTGTTGTTACACAATGCATGTGTTAAAACTGATTTAGTTCTGTTAATAAAGAAATCCATTAAAATAGTCTCATAATTTTTTGTTTTTTTGCGTTTCGACACGTAAAATATATTTATACTATTAATAAATGTATGTTCACATTAAACTGTAATTTCCTGGTAGCATTAATAAAATGTATTTGTTTCCTCTTAATATCATACATTGACAAAACCATTTATATTTTATTTGCACTATAACTTCTTTTATTAATAACTATTTTAACTATGGAAACGTCATTATCTCTCTTGATCGTGAGTCATCAAGGTGCACTCTTTATGTTATCTCAAAATAATAATAAGGCTGTAAAGCTAGTTTTTTTGGTTTACATATTTGATTATTTATTGCGCGTTTAACACAACATAAACTCTGTAAAATATTGCTGATTTACGTAGGAAACTGGTAAATTTCTATGTATTTTATTTTCGATACTATTTATTATTTATTGTATAATTTTACGGCGCACGCATTCTTTGAGTTCGTTGAACCCATTATGTTGCCTTGTTAGTGATAACACACATGATTTGTGTTGGTTCTCATTACATTAATTCTTTTGATATACCTATATATATATACACATTTTGTATATGATATATATAGTGCTTTTCTCTGTCTGTATATATTTAATACCTCATCGTCCTCTCAGCGCGATCGCTTTTTGTTACCGATTGTAAATCGATAGATATAAAATGATTATGGATATCCTATTTCCTGCAGGAAACTATACTCTTCCCTTAAAATACACCTAGGCACATTAAACGATGATACAATTCTTGAAACTTATTGTGTAATTTTTAAATAAAATAGTTGAATTTTTTAAATATTTTGTCTAGGTGTTTTTAACTTATTAACCTGGTGAACAATAAAGTTAAATAATATAGCCACATAATTATCCACACCATTTATGGTTTTCAATAATACTATATGTATATTTATTACACTATATATTTACTGTAGTTCATATTTTCAATTAACTGTATGTGTCAATTTACTTATGAATTGATTGTATGAATTTTTAAAATTCTGCTGGGAAATGTAAAACAACTGTTATGCTTTATTTATTTCATAATTCATGGTAACACATATTTTTTGTTGGTGTTTTCAATTGTAACAACATTGACTTTTATACTTGTGTCCTGTACATTCTTATAACTAAAATCACATCATGTGATTTTAATTGAAACTTTCCATGATTAACTTTATTATTATTACATAATTAATATCAAGTAAGCTATGTACTTGCCTTACTATAAAAGATGTTCTCTTTATCTATAGTTTAATGCTTAGTCAACTTAGAGCTTTAGTCTAAAAATTCTAACACAACTCAAGTAGTTAAATAATAACATTTAATTTAATTACAAAATTGTTTCAGTAGAATGTATTTGTTTGATAAACAAGTATTGAATTATAGCCAATAAATTCATTGCCCTCGATAATTTTCATATAAATTAAATGTTATAATTTCCCTATTAAACTCTTCATATTGGATAATATTATATTATATGATACACTGGGGAATACTTTGGACCAACCAATTAATATTTTTATCTGTTGCTTCAATGCTAAAGATTTGTTTCTTATAATTTTCAAAAGTAATACCATTTTGTAAAGTACGCAGTTCATAAAAAATAGAAAAAAACTTTTTTTAGCTCTTGTAAGGCTGTTTATTCTGTTTTTAAGTATAAACATTGTTCTGACAACAAGATTGTTTAATGTTCAAATAAATAGTTCTTATAAGATCATTTATTTTACACTATTTTTGATATGTTTAATAACATATAAAGAAAATAGAATTACAAAAGAAAATGTCAGATACAAGCAAGAGGTAAAACCCATGAACTTTTCAAAAAGTTATTTTGTTAAGAAAACATTCATATGAGATCTTTGATGTAAAATTCGCTTTTGCATTCAAATATAAGTATAGATAATGAACAGAATATAAATTCCGTATTGAGAAACCTTTAGATCTTTAATTGACTTAATTTGTGTTCATATAGCTCATCATATAATTATTGTATAGTACACATTATGCAGGAAAACATTGAAACACTAAATTGGCATCCTTCTATTTCTTGCTTTTCATTTGAAGCATTTTTCTGAAATTATTTGTTAAGTATTTATTAATGTACATATATTATGTACTTCAATTAGCAGTTTTTATAGTTTAATTATTTTTAATGTTCAGCTATACTTGTAAATCTGTGATACGCAATAAAGATGTTATATATGAAACTAAAAGATTTAATATCTGTTTATATGTAATTTCATTTATTAACTAATGTATAGGTCAAAATTCAGACATTACAAGCTCTAAAATCCTCCCCATTTTCTAACTGCTATAATTTATATATTACATATTTAAATTTTATTCAGTTTACTTGATGGAAAGATTATTTTGTAAATTTAATTGTTACAATGAATAGCTTACTTATGGTATTTTGTAAATATTGCTAAGAATGATTCCAAAAGGAGTATAATATCATTATGTGATGAAATACTAATGTAAACTAATCATTAATATTTATTTGCAGTTAGTTTATTAATAGGAACATAATAATGACACTAAAAGACTCAAGAGAATGCCTCTCTAAAAGTATAGCGCGTATGCCTAGCGAGTTTCCAGCAATTTATGAAAAGTCATGCTATGAAATGTGGTGGGACCATAGACTTTAAATATTATATACTAACTAGATAGATCACACGCCAGCCAAAAGTGTAATTTCGGTTTTGGTTTAAAAAGGGGCTCTAGAAGGGAAGTATAACTATTTTCCAGTTAATGCGTAGCATTTTAAGTGTTCCGTCTAGTTGTGGTTTATAATGTCTTTGGATTGGAAACCATTGTTAGAAGCGTAGAGTAATTATGTATTATGTATACTCTTAGAAGTAAAGCTTTACCTGTCAATATCTTTAAATTGACCAATTACATGCTGTTCCTTATCGAATTGACTGTTTTAAGTACATATTATGTACAATACATGCACAATAAACATTTTGGAAATCGAGTAAATATTGTTGTTCACCCTGTAATGTATGACTATACTAGATATAATTGAACTTAAAAATGCTTGCATACTATCATAGCAAACTTTTTTTATCATGTAATAAAACATGTTGATATTTAAACAAAACAGTAAATATTATAATTTTAGTGATTTATGCTATACAGGTGAAAATCAGCAAGTGAAAAATACATAAAAATCATGCTTAGCTTGAAATAATTTTTTACAACAAAACTGACATACTGGAATTATATATTTATTATTAAATACATAGCAAGTTATTTTTTCACAAATGCTTACCTAATACATAATATTTTGTATATAAGAAACATAACCTCATCCCATCATGACATAAAATAAAGTATAAGTCATAATGTATAATTTTCTAATGCTAAACCGCATTATTCATACATATATAAGAAATATAGATGCTACTATTTTTGCATTGTAATCATGTTCGTATAATCATCACTATAAACCTTATATATATGAACAATTAAATTAATTCCATACTGTACATTACGTACATAACAGATCAAGTAAAATAAATTTTAGTTTTAGCGTTCATTCCTACCAATTAAAATGCATACATATTCACTGTTACATGCTGTTATCACCATTAAGTGTATTATTTCAAAATAATTAATTCACTGCATTATAATTACATGTCAATTTGTCTAATTAAGTATCTTTTATTCGAAATAATTGAGCTTATCTGTGCATATATTTTTTATTAATATAATATATCCAGTAGTAGTCGAACTTTTTATAGTTTGCATTCCTATTTTCTGTTCTGCAAAATAATCTATTAAATATAAACCGAAATGTCAAAAGTGAATCAATTTTATGCCATACGTCTATAATTAAAAAAATGCGAAGCGTATTTAAATATATTTGAACAATTTTATGTAGAATTGTTATAATTTTTTCTATAAGCTATGAATCTGTTTATTTGTTTCTAATTATTATTTACTTTTGTTTGATTTAGTATTTATTAATTTATATAATTATATTTTTGCACAAGCTCGGTAAAAATTATATATTGGATTATTAAAAATTATTATTTACTTTAGTTTAATTTAATTTAGTATTTGTTAATTTATATCATTATATTTAGCACAAGGGAAAACTTATATATTATAGAAGACAAGTACTAACCGAATAAATATATAATATATATGTTAGTACATTGAACTTATGTCTTCTATTTTACGTATATTTTGAGACACTCTGTAGTTTATATTTAATAAATTAAAATATTTTGAGACACTCTGTAGTTTATATTTAGAAAATTAAAATTCACAATATAACTTTAATAATGTTTAAAAAATTGTTAAAAATAAAGTATCATGTAAAGGTGGTCATAAATTTAATTTCAACATATTATTATTTTTTTAATTTCAACTTCATTATTTTAATTTTGTTAACCTAACAAGGATTTAATGCGTGTTTCTTGATCATTTTATTTTCTTAAACCTAATAAATCTACGCCTATTTCGTTAAATTCTGTCATCTATATGTGATCGAAAAGTTATGAAGTTACGTAAATATTTAAACAGTTGGGTGTGTATATATTATTATGTATGTATATTTATATAATATCTTCAGAAAAGTTAACCTAGTATAATAGTATACCTTTTAAGAATGGGAGATCATTTTTTGTATAGAATTATTAAAACATCTCAATATACGCGTATTCCTGTAGCGTACTTTATTTACAAGTATACATTAGCTTAGTAAGAGTATTGTATTAGTCAGAAGTTCAAAATGTTAATTTTTTTAGTCGTAAGTTTGATATTTCTATAGATAAGATATCGTCTAAACTACACATTTTCCATAAGTTTACTAATTTATAACGTTACTAATCGATATTCTCTTTTTCTAGACATAATATAATGTTTTTATATCAATTACACAAAAACTTATCCGCGAACTTATCCGTATGTTTTCATTTTATCTTTACCTCATATTGTTGATACTGAATAATTTTAGGTATATAGCATCAAGCTTATTAAGGTCATTTTTTAAATTTCTCATTTAACATTTTATTTGTCTGATGTATTATTATTAAATAATCATATAACCGATATAAAATGTATTTTTTAATATAATCTATTGATACCAAAAATTTGTCAACTTTAATTTCCGTTGAACTCTATGATATTGTACTTAAACCTTCAAAACTAACCAACATTATTTTTTGTCAGTAGTTTGACAATTTTTCCAATAGGTTCTTAACGTAAATTTCATTTTAGTGTGTTTAACTTATTATTTACAAAACAATATCTATTTTATTTTAAGAAAACAAAACTACAACTGCTTTTTTACTTCTCTTTACACGCTTTGTTGATGTAACATATGCGTTACCTATGTGACATATTGATGTGACATTCAACAGACTACAAACTACATGGACTTTCCTTAAACAGACCTTTCACTTATAGGCTTCTCATAAAAATATAGCTTTAAATGTATTGTCCACGTATTATTATCATCGAATTATATTATGTAGGTTATATTACAGCTTATAGACGATTATATATTTGCTAATATTCACAGTTATAGTACGAGTTATCGAGAAATCTACAATATTGGTATCTATATCATAGTTAATAGATCAGAAGGATAAAATGGAATAGTATTGTTGTTTTTGCATTTTCTGTTGTTCCTTCATTTAATCATACAATAAAATGTATAGGTATTTGATATAGTGTAAAAAATATGAATATATACATTATAGTATGCATAACTTAGTGTCTTTTGTTCCAATCGTATTTTTACTGTGTCATCATTGAGATTTTGTTTAATAATTATTGAAAATTTAACTGTATTTTGAAATGTACAAAATATTTACTATTTTTATTCATTTTTCGTTGAGTATGTCTACTTATTTTACTAATATTTCGGTTATACTTGTGGAGTATTTTAAATTAAATTTTTACGTTTTTTTTTGTAAAATGTGTTTTTAGGTTGATACAAAATTTCAACCGATGTTTTAATATTTAACTAGCTGATATCTGTAGTATTGCATTCGTTTTTGTATTTATCGGGTATAGTATTTATTATATTTAAGTAACGTCGTTTTTGTCCAATTGTAAAATCTAATATATTATATTATATTAAATAATTTTGTTGATAAACACATTGTCATAAACTCTATATATCAGACCTTATTTTAATAGTCTATAAAATAAACAGTTTTATTTGTTATTCAAATTCCGCAAGGGTTACTGAAATTTGATACTTTTTGTACATTTATTAGTCGGCAGGCCAAGGGCTTAAAAAAATGTTGATGGCATTTTTTGTTAAAAGCTGGCAACTATTCTAGAAAGTATCACTTTAGTCCAGACTTTCAGAAGCACCCGGTTGTCAAAATGACATTTGACCTTGAAAGTCAAATTTTGAGGTCGAAAGGTCAAATTTTGAGGTTGGAAGGTCAAATGCGGGGTCAAAAAGTTAAATTAGATCAAATTTTCAAAAAATTATATTTTATCTTGTACTATCATAAAACATCAAGTTTAGCATGAACAATAGAACATTCAATGAGTTATAGATGTTTAATGTCTGAAATAATAGGTAAATAGAAAAAATTTGTGAATATAAATACTTTTTATTCATTTATACTTTGTAATACACATACATATATATAACATATTAATAAATTATGAGATCTCTAACTTTATAGACAAATAAAAGTAAAAATTACAACAATTGGCATATGTTAATTAATTATCATCTCTTGCAATGTTCATACATCCTTCAGCATCACAGCCACATGCCTGTATACACGTTTGGCCTAACTTGTTGCAACCGCAAGCTTGTGTGCGGCACTTGCTTTTACATTCACAAGTAACTAGTTCCATGCAGCTGCTTGGAACAGATGGTCTCCGCAACCGCACAACTTCTAAACGTCCTTCCGTTGTCTGCCAACCTCCAGTCTCCTCAGGGTCTGCAACATATCTATGTCAGCCTTGTTTGCATGCAGCCATACTTTTGCCTGGTAGTTAGCACGCCACATATGCAATTCCAGTGCGTCACTAGTTGGTGGTAACATTTCCAGTTCTTTCTTCCCTTTTTGAAACAAGTCATGTCTAGCTCTGTCAACAGCTGAACTATAGTGTGGCGATTTGTAAAGCATACATACGAACTCCTCGACATCACTTAATGGCCCATCTCGGCCAACATCATGTAACAGTTCTGGGTTTTGCAAGTATACTCTCCAGCATGCTATTTTGCCATGACCAGCAAATGATGACACAGTATCACAGCCAGTTATGGCATGGAACCCAAGAATATTTTTCACAACCGCCGAAGGGAGGGTCTCGTTGATGATAGGAATTGGGAAACATTCCTTTTTCTTGGAGGCCCCACTTATCATCCACACCTTGCAGAGTTTATCTCTGTTGAAATTAATAAGCAAGAGCAGGACATCTGTGTCACGACACTACAATTTTGTTTTCATATCCTACATCAATGGCTTCAAGGACATGGAGGATGATCCTTGTGTCAGCCTCCTCATGGTTTGCATTCAATGTTGGAATGACTCTTCTTGTCGTTGAAAATCCATTTGGTACGCTGCTAGCAACTACTACTTCGTTTAATGTGTGTTTGTACGATGCCAGTTTGCCACTAAGGAAGAGTGCAAGGTCTTCCTTGTTTTCACTTAAGGCGATAAAGTTTTTCCATGTTTAGGGAAGTGGAAGATCATCACGGTTGATCACCTTACGGATTTGTCTAGTTTTTCTAGCCCTTTTGCTTCGTGTAGTCGATTTTGTCGATAAATGTCGATATTGACCAAATACAACATCCACCCTTCACACTGTACCATAGAACTGCTTGACCACAGTTTTCTCAAAGTTTTTGGCATAATCACCAAACGTTTTGCACTTCGGTGGCTTTCCTAGGGATTGTATTAATGCATGATCATCAATTATGATACAAGTTGTTCCTGTAGTCGGTGACCCTTTGATTTTATCTAACCAATACGCGTATACGCTATATAGTTAGCAGAGGAAGCATTGCAGACTTTTGGGTATTTTTCATCTGTTTATCCGTACTTGCTAAACTAAGTGGAACAACCGATAGCTCGTGTTTTAAAACATTATGAAGGTCTACTACTCGTCCAGCTTGTGACGCATTGAACAATCTCTGCATCAGTTGTCTGTCCGCTTTCATTGTCTTGGTAATCATCTGCTTACTATCTTGCACCGGTGTTTCGTAGAGGGTTGCAAATGTCTTTGATTTCTGGCGTTTCTTTCGATCAAAAAAAGGAACAGACTTCTCGACTAATCTCTCCTTTACGTTCTTCAAGACGACATCTTTCCCTCTTTTGTGGGCGGTGAGCAGGTCTGTAGCTATCACTTCTGTGGCAATGTCATTGGTAGTCAGTGATTTCAACTGTGTAACAGTAGGCAGTTCGTCGTCATGGTCGGATGTTTTAACATTGGACATCGCATCCCAATCCCATGTCATTTTAGATGGAAGACCATCTTTACGACTTGAGAAATTATCTTCAGAAACTTTGTTGCGTAAACCTAATAGATGTAGGGTATCCTCTGATATCTAGGACCTTTCAGACCAAGTCTTGCAGAACCTTCTCTTGCTTTATCATTCCGTGTAATGCCAATTATACAATTTGACAGCTTGCAGACTTTGTTTAACCATTCAGTGACCTGATCGACTGGAACTTGGTTAAATCTACCTGCATTCTGTTCTAGTCCTCTCATGTCGGCAAGGTAAACAGAGCCCCATCTTGCGTAGTTGACATGGTCATAGATGGTTAGCCATGGTAACATTGCTGCGAATGAATCAAGATGCAGCAACCAATCTCCATCTCGATTAGCGCGTACAAATGAGAAAAGTATTTCCACCATATCAAGATATTGCAACCAGAAGGCATTGTTAAGATTCTGCTTCAGCATGCTATTGAATTCATCAGCTTTATCGATATATTCTCTCCGATCAAACAGTTCGTTACATTCAGACACAGCATTCAATAGACATTCATCTCGTGTTCTCGTACCATGTTTCTTGAACATTGCTGACACGGTTGATCGATGCACAACCAGTTCCTGAGTGCTTCATATGCCCAGATATGGCTCTGAATAGCCCTGTAACTTAGTGTTTTCCATCCATTATTGATTTGGCAGCATTTTGTCCAAATATTTCAGACTCCACCCACACATCATCTAGGCCGGCACTTTCCATTTGCTGACCAATAGCCCGAAGGAAGTTGAACGTGATATGGATTGGAGACCACCAAGCAGAACAACTACGTTACTGTACGCTTTAGAAGCCAACACGACCTCCTTTGCTTTGGTATAGAGAGGCAGATCAAAGAAAACGATAGTATAGCGCTGTCCAAAGTATCTACAGAGCAAGATAAATCGGTTTATAATTATTGTAATGGTCTCATATTCATCCGTAATAGCATTAAGAATCGGTGCCATTCCCACTGTCGTCAGTGGTGGATCTACTGTACTAACACACTCATTGAATGCTGCCCATGGAGGAACATCATGCTCGTTCCTAGTATCCATTCTGGAGATTAACCAAACGTGATTCATTCGTGTTGCTTCCTTCCAATATGGACTATCTTTGGACCAGTCATTCGGTTCAATGCTAGAAGCATTTGGGATCCTGGGTTCAACTCTTGTACCAATAGGTAGTTTGGGGAATCGACATCATGTAACTTTTCGACAGTCTCCTTTCTCAAAGCCTTCTCTCACCCATGCATACGCTGAATAGGTGTTCTAAGAGGAGGTAGTCCACACTGCCAAGCATTCCCTTGTGTGCAATGAAATGTATCTTTACCACGTATTGTCGATTCGTTGACATCGATATTGTCCGCTGATCCTAAGATAAGCCTACCAGGTTCATAGGGTACCAAGCCATCAGGAATGTACATGTTGTTATTTTCCTCAAATTTGCTAAGAATGTCATTCGCGATACTTGTATCCAATTCATACGTCTTACTGTGTCAACACCTATTGTACTACCAGCAGCAATATAGAGACTTATTAGCTTCTCTGACCTTGTTGCTTGGTGTAAGGTCATCCCCAGGCCGACATGCTTGGAGTTAACTTTTTCCCTTTTGAAACCGCAAAAATAATGTCCTGAGCTATATTTAGTATTCTTTTTTCATTGCACTTGCAGAACTTTCTATTTCCCCCTGTTCACCTTCAGCAGTATCTAATACACCAGTCCCACCAAACAGTATAGAGAGAGACAGGTATAAGTTATCTGGAACAATGGCTTCCACTGCGTCAGCTGTTAGGCCCCTCCACGCTTTATCGTAACCAAGCATCCGTTCCAAGTTTACTCGAAGTTAAAGGGCGCAGTGGACAATTTCTGCAGTTCGTTGGCTGTGGGTAGCTATTCCTGTATCGTTGGTACGTCCCCTTCCTTGATAAAGTCAACTTTCTGTTCAGCAATATCAGACAGGGAACAGGCAATAACATACTGAGATTTGTCACTAGGATAAAGAAGTAGTGGTGCTTTTGGATTATATGGTCTTATGAATGAACCTCCTTCACCAATAATATTTTTTAATCCAGTATAGAATGTCTGTCTTCTTGACAAGTAGCTTTCAGGGATGGCTTGGTTCTTTGCACTGCATAGTTCTACATATTTCTCCCAAACAGTTCCCATATCGTACACATTACCGATGGACAGACCCTTCACTGACATGTCTCCAAGTGCATTGAGGACTGAATCTGAACATCGAGAATAGCGTCCTTTTGTCTTTTTCACCATTCGTTCAAATTCAACAAAGCATTGCGTGTGGAATATTTTGACAAGTCGAGAATTTTTTGTGAAACTTTCATCGTCATAACATTGTGGAGGTCAGACTTTTCTGAACATTGGCAGAACATACAGTGTTCCCATTCAACTGAGCCATGCCTATGCTTGCGAGTTTCATACAAAGAACTTGTAGTTTGTTCGTCCAAACTTACTGCATGTTCCTTACTCTTTTGATCCCGTAGTCGACACAAGCGACTCTCCGATGCAAAGTTTATGTAGCACGTCTTGTGCCACTTCATTACTACACCAATCTAGTCCACATCTGGTATACTTAATAGTCTGTTCAAAGTAGTCAATGACGCCCGATCCTTAAGCCGTGCCTTTCTGCAATAGCATGCTGGATCTTCTTTTTTCGGTCAGCAGAAGCCAGACATAGCTTTTCATTGTGTCTGTCCTTTTTTGGCAGAGAAGACAACAGGAATAGTCACCACCAGTGGCACTGGTTTCTCGTTTCTTTTTAAGTGTCGCAAGTGGAAGAACTTCGTCACTCCATTTGTCACCTGAAAGTGAGAAAAAACATTACACTACAAGATAGAAAAGCAGGTAATAATTTTGATTTAAAATAAAGCTGTAGGGTTTTGGCACCAACCTCCTTTCTGACGAATGTTTGAAAAGATATGTTTGATCGAATCTTGACTAAGTTGATACAACAGTGTATATTTTAAGTTAGGGTATTGTCAAAGAGGTATTTTGAGATGCTAAGAGCTGATTTCATCGTAATATATCCCACAATAAATGTTTTTAGCCTTGTCTCTATTTGGCTTTTATCATTCTGTAGGTTTCGCAAATATTCTTCAACTAAAGTGAAAAATGTTTCTATTTCTTCGAATTGTTCTCTTTTAAAAGTACGTTTGTTACCCTTTGCGAAATCTGATATGACTCTTTCAAGTTAAAAGTGTAGGTATTATATTAAATATCCCAATATAATGAAAACATTTAAATATATGTATAATCGTCACTTTTATATAAAAAAGAATTTTAGCGTTTTCATAGACAACATTTTACCGTTTCCAAATGGATATTTTTGAACGAATTTGAAACCAACCCAAAGATGCGTTAATTTTGTATATATTACGATTATCTTAAAGTAACAATGGTTAATGATATTAAATTTTGTTAATGACATTAAAATCTTTAATAAATAACTTATTTAATTTTTAATAGACAATTTGATACGGTTTTGGGATGTTACAGTGTTATAACGGCAATGATATTATTTTATAAAGAATATATCTATGTCAAGTACTTCTAGATTATATATATTATTGAAAATATAGTTTATAATAATTAATCTATACTTATATGGTTTATGTTTTACCTTTTTTCAGATGGAAATAATTTCTGGATCAGTTTTTGTTACTGGCTTGGCGGTAACGTCACGAACTAATTTGGATAATCGCAATAGTGCCTCCTTATTTGTATGTTCAGTGTTTGCTTTAATTTGTCTCGCGGTTGAGCTTCTCTTTGGTTCACACGAAATATTTCAACGGGGATTTCGCCTACATGCTAGTCCTGGTCTTTGGCTATCTTGCATTGTTCCGGCAATATTCTCTATGCAACCGAACTTCCAACATTTTTACTTAGTAACACTTTTAGCTGGACAGATAGCAATCATTTTCAATACATCCAAGGTTTCTCTCATTTTTAGCATTCCATATTTATCATGCCTAATGGGATGGTTTTACCTTTACACCAATATACCGTATATTTCGACTGTTTGCTTCTTATTATTCTTTGTTTTATTATTTTTCAAATTTCCATTGCTTTTTTGGAATAGCTTTACCTGTGGAGAATCCATTCTTATTTGCCAGCTACTGATTTTATTAATGTGTCATAATATTTACTTTGGTATTTTTTTCTTTGCTTTTTTATTTATGGAACTATTTTTGGTTTATCCGAGTTTAAAATCGGTGATGATCACCTTTGCCGTAAGTATAATGACTGCAGTAGTAACCATGTTGATACAGGGGAAGTTATCTTCCTTTATTCATCATATTCTGGTATTGACAACGGTTGATCATTGTTTACTAACCGCATGTTGGTTAACTGTATTTCTACTTTCTGTATTCATGCTTTACGTATGGCAAGCAGATGAAGTTCAAGTACACGCTGCTGCCGTAGATGAAATCACTGGGGGTAGCGGTGATATAGGAGCTGTTCAACTAAATCAAGCTCCCGCGTCATTAAGAAAATTCTTCCATCTATTAGCCGGTATTGTTTTCACATCTGGTTTGATGACATCCATCGATTTGATACACCATGCTGCAATTGCTGCTCTGTCTTTATTTATAATAATGGAATTCTTTCGAAGGAAACATATTCAACCTATCAGTCAGCAGTTGGAAACATATTTATCACCATTTCGTGACGAAAGAGATAACGGTGAAGTCGTTTTCACTCCAATAGCCCTGCTCTTGGGTCTGGCTCTTCCTATTTGGTTGTGCCAACTTGTTGTCGAAAATGGGAGCTTCAGTTCAAGGCTTTTGCAAATATGGGCGGGTGTTATAACAGTAGCTGTTGGCGATAGCTTTGCAAGTGCTGTTGGACAGTCATTTGGTCGATTCAAATGGCCTTTATCACACAGAACTTTGGAGGGCTCTGTAGCAGCATTCGTTGCTCAGTTATTAACCATCTCACTAATTAGTGTCCTTTTTTCGACATCTTTTATTGTTAAAAACGTATTCCTTGCAGTTGGTTTTACAACGCTTGTAGAAGCTTATACAACGCAAATTGATAACTTTATATTACCTCTAATATTCATGATATTTGTTTAATATAACTTGTAAATATCTATTTTGTAGTGTTGTATAATTGACAATATATCAATGCGGTGGATTGTACATTTATAACTATCTCCCGGGTCTTTGATATTTTGATTAGTTAAATGTAATAATCAACCATATAGTATATATGTAGATATATTAAAGGATTTGAGTTTTGTATAATTACTGCATAATATTACTGTAATACTTTTAAAGAAAAAATTTTTTTTAATAAAGTTTCTTCTTATATTCAGCTTCACATGAACATATTAAATATATTGCATTTTATGATGCTCCTGCGACTATACATAGTTTGGTGATCTGTTAATGAAGGCTTTCTAAACTGTAGTTCGCACATATGATGCGTCTTAAAACCCGTCTATAGTAATATATAAAGCAAGGAGCAATGAAACAACTCTATTTAATTTTCATAAGGTTAAAATAATATTTTTATATAGAGTGGAATTGTAGCTTAATACTTGATTTACTCTAGTTGAAGCAATTATTATATATAAAATAAACACAAAAAGCATTAACATACATAGTATTTTAAAACCTATATTTTTATATTTAACTAATATAGGTTCACATATAGGTATAGTCGGTTTAATATAGAGCAACATCTTAGCTGAGTATGGGATCAACATAAAAAAACTTGTATTCTATAGGTTTAAAAGTTGGTCTACTTATATATGTATGTACATACATATATCATATATGCAAATTAAAATAAGTATGTAATATTTTAATGAAATAACTTATTTATTTATTACTCTTAAAATTGATATCTTTTCGCTTTAAAGGTTGCAGAGTCCATATGTATATATATAGTGAGGTGTCCATACTTAGACGTGCGTTGAAATTAGTGTGTCTTAAAGTAACTACCAAATTAATTTATACTTTAATACCTACGTTATTGGTCTGAGACTATACTTTAAATAAAGTAGTCATAAGTTAAATCAAGAACACTTAAGTATTCCATGATGTTGATATATGGTATCCAACGTATATCGTTTTTTAAGTGTAGCTGACATCGTTATTTGCAGACTATAAGGTACTCAATATTCATATTATTAATCGACTTATCCTTAAATAATGTATAATGCGTACATTGACCTGATTGCATTATCAGAAAGGTATAGTTGCTTATAGGTATATTGCTTTAAAATCGAGGATTAAACTTATTAATTTATGTTCTGAGACAGCTGTACATGGCGTTACGTTGGTCAAACAAGACACCGTATCGTATCTTTACTAGAAATTTTGAACATGCGACTTACAAATCTAGCAATTCACATATCACGTTTTGTAAGCATATTCTTATTATTGATAACAACACTATTCTAAACAAAACAAATATTATGTTCATTACATGAAGCTTTTAACATCTTGA
>JAYRBW010124824.1:0-16641 GCA_036023295.1 Invenusta paracnida | reverse complement strand
AATCATGTATATATCTGCTATTATAACTAAATGAGGTGTAAAAGACACGTTTTCGTGAAATATAATGGAATTACCCTACTGGTGATACTCTATATAATACATTCTTTTCTCTAAAGCCATTGAGACACCCCAGACACCTTGAGAGGCTGAATTACAGCGAAAATTTGGATGAAATATTATTTTTATTCTCTAAATAAATGAAATCCTTGATACATTTTGACAAATATATTTACTTAAAACATTATAAATGTATGGATTAGTTTTTAATTGCTACAATTAAATTAATAAACGTTAGTACATTATATCAAATCTTTGTATTTTTTGCCTTAATCATTAAGTTGACATAAATATTGTTTTAAATTTATTTGTAGAAAAGGTAAACTGACATCGAACTGTAAATATTGTTTTAAATTTATTTGTAGAAAAAGTAAACTGACTGAGATTTTAGTAGCCTAATGTGCAAAAAACATATTAGCTTCAAAAACAGTTGAAATTAACTACTACAAATGCAATGATTTTGACCACTGAAAAATTCACCCAAATTTATTGGAGAATAAGTAGTTACTTTTGACGAAATGTAAATTCACATTTGAAATGTGATGTCCGATATGAAAGTTTCTAGTAATAATTCATTATTATTTATGATCATAATTCATGTATATAATACGCATAATAATAGCCATAAACACTTACCCATATAATTAAAATAAATGTTTAAATAATAATAAATAAACATGCTTTTGCATGTCTATAATTTGGACTGCAGATATTTTTGGTTTATCCTGTATAGTATACCCCTATTATAAGCTAATGTATCAAAGATTTTCTCCCGAAAATATTTAAACCATTTTTGTTTATTAATATGAATGTACAAAACCTTCGTGTACAGTAATATAATACAACAGAATGAAGTAGGTATAATATAATTAAAATACAACAATCTTAGTTTAAATTGTAGTAAAATGCAGTATTTATGTCTGAAAGTATGCACCCCAATGCGATTTCACACTTTCGCTACCCTCAATAGGCTGTTTAGATTAATTAGGTTATAGGAAGAACAAGCGAGGATACTGCTTTAGCGCATTTGTCATACAATTTGGCGTATGAGTCCTCTCGTTTGATCAATAGCATGGCAATGGTGCGGCGAGAGCCACAAGCGGCTCCAATATCCAACTTGGAGGGGATATAGCAGTAAGGAATGTTGTGCTCTTCACAGACAAGAGGAATGTGGCAGATGACGTCGATGGGGGTGATATCACCGGCGATCATTACAATGCCTTGTTCACCCTTTTTTGTGATGAACTTGGGAATGTCCTTAATACCTTGGCGAACCTGTCGTTGAGAGGGGAAGGCAGGAAGAAATGAATTTAAACTAATAGCCAAATCTAAACATCTATGAAGTTATTGCTTGAAAAGTTAGAAAAATGAATAAATCATATCAAAATAACAATGAAAACTAAAGAATACAGCAGATTTGCCAATCATAGATATGATGAGTAATGTATCTTCTTATGCAATTATCTTGAAAAAATCATTACACAAATAAAAAATAATATATATTTCTTATGCAAAAGCTAGTAGGTCTGTAGAGTCTAAAATGTAGAAGAATTTATAGCAAATGTAGTAAATAGTTGAATATTACATTATATAGAATGTGCACATTAAAAAATCAACGAGAAATGGGCTATAAAACGTTCTATTTAGGTCTAAATGGTGTCATACCATGGAATTATAGCAAATTATAAATAGGTAGCATTCACTAATAGATAGTGTTTCTAATAACTGGTAAATGTGAGATTATGAACGTATTATCATGAGTGCGCAGAGATTTAACAAAATATCGTACTTAACTATTATATTCATTCTGCTCTACATTAGTGATTCTATAATCGATAAGCTTATAGAAAACGAATCGATAGGCAAGTCAAGGGTGTTTTTCCGCTCGATTGCATTATGCTCCGTGCACACGTTTAAGCCGGCTCATCAAGTAAAAATACCCACCCACACGGTCAAGCCGGCTCGTCGAACCTATCGATTGAGTTGATGGCTTGGCAGGAATTAAACTTGTTAAATATTTCGGTTAGCACGAAATATCATGGGTAGCACGACATGATGCTTTTAGAAGTATTCGCAGAACTCTATACTGGTGTCGTTAAAACCTTTAATGACAGAGTTGATGGTCGTGCATGGAATCAGGAATCTGTAGCTAAAGCTCGGGGTCTGGTTTTGACTGTGCTCTTGAGTTAGAATATAGAATAGGGCCCTCTACAAAATAAATTTCATTATGGGCCCTTTTATACAAATAAAGAAAGACTAAATATAGAGCCCTTGAGTTAGATATAATAGAGCCCTCTACAAAATAAATTTCATTATGGGCCCTTTTATACAAACAGGCATGATAACAGAAAACAAATAAATTTCCGAAAAATATGTATCACTCCATTATTTATGGGGTCTATGGATAAAAAATGGGTCAAAAACCATCAAAATAACTTCAGAATTTCCGGAGAGTTAGCTTGCCTGAAAAATAAAGATAGACTAGGGCCCTTGAGTTAGAATATATAATAGGGCCATCTTTTTTTATTGGCCCCTGGCCACGACTCATTTCCGGATATTTTCAAACGTTTTGATTTATCAATCTAAAATTGCAGTTATTTACCATAGCATTACTACTCTGTACCTGCTTAGCCGAGCGAGCCTTCTTGGCCAACTTGAGCATGCGTTTTGTGAGCTTTTTATTAGCCATCGGTTCTGAGATCTTTGTACAGAATTTAAGTTTTTCCTCGTAGGATAAGGATGCCATGGGGTCTTCATTGCTACTATTTTCAGACATGTTGTCAGAATGGACTTTGAGTACAAATGAGATCTGAAATAGAAGGGACAAAAACTATTTTGAAATAATGTAATAATCAACAATTAAACAAGGTTATAAGAGGAAAAACATTCCGAACCATCCAACATATATGTATACACACATTGGTAAGTTTTACTTTTATTGATTGATGAATTATGACTAAAATAGAGTAAAATAAAGCAGGGGTCAAAAATGAGGATTACAAAAATATAAACATATTTTTCCTTAAAAAGAAAATTGACTTTCAATAATAATATTTAATTAATTATTTTATCAATTGATTTTGATATTATTTGATTACTTATTAGGATTTAGTTTTACTTAATTATTGTATGCAGCATATAATACAGGAAAAGAAATGAAACTAATAAAGGTTTGCGTTTTTTTTAGAAAATATTTATTATTTAAATAGCATAATGTTGTATGTAATTGTCTGTTGCATGTTATGACTTTTTATAGTAAAATAAACAATACCATGAAAACGGAAAACGATATGTAATTTGTTTAAAATAAATTTTAGATTTCAGGAAACCAGGGGTAGGATATTAATTAACCCACATAAAACTTTTGCTTTTGTGTATTCAAGTTTTAATTTTTTTTAAGTTAACTCAAATCGGAAATGCATCCAGAAATTATCTATATATTATATAACTACAGAAATTGTTTATAATCTTCAAAAGAAAAAGATTGACATCGAAAACTAGTTTTACTGAAAATAATAAAAGCGTAAAACACTACATAGTATTTATGTTACATAATAGCAGGTACATAGTATCAATCATATAAAGCTAGGCGGGTGTGCCATCCTGTCCTCCAACTATACGATTAAGACAGGCGATGAGCACGTCTAGATCCTTAAATTGTCCCCTGACCAAAGGCGAGGAAGTGTGGTAAAGAGGGCTATTGAGGTAACGCGCAAGTTGGCGTTGCACCCGGTGAGGGCTGAATCCTGAATATTTGGCCAAATAGCAATTCCACACGGCTAAATGGTAATGAGGTTGGAACCCACAAGGAACCAACCAGTCCATTGCAAGAACAGCGCGAGCTTTAAGCTGGAGAGTCCATAACACTTCTGAATCCTCATCAAACAAGGCGTCAATGTCGTAGTCACCAAGGCCATTTTCGAGATCTTCTACTATTCTGCTTTTTTCAAAGTCGTCCTTGAAGGAGAAAAGGACAAACCTTTGGAGCCACATTTTTACAAGGTTTGCGAGATAGGCGTTCATTCGGCCCAATTCACATTCACGATTGATATCTGCGTCTGTCGCGATCTCACAAGAGTTGTTTGAGTTCTTGTCTCGACCTCCACTACCATTATAAGGCAGGGAACAGGAAGGTGATGCTAAAAGTCGCTTTGATACAGGATGAGGAGGGGTGTTGCTGCAAAGAGTATCACAGAACATCTTGGATCGGTGGATGGCCGACTTACACACCGAAAGGAGAACGTCAATCTCTGAAGAGCCATTTCCTGACAGAGGGAGAGTAGTTGTGGTACCCTCTTCTGAGTAGACAGACAGACAAGGTGGGTCACCTCCGGCGACGTTCACATTAGAGGGTTCAATCCGCTTCACATGTGTCTGTTCAGGTACGATAGGTTTCAACTCATTTTCTTGGGTAGTTGCTTTTTTCCCTTTAAGCGAGCTATAAATGTGTTGTAGGTTCTGGTCACTGTGATTGTTACAGCACCAATTTCGACAATGTGGACAATCTTTAAGACAACTTTCCGAGTACCAACGAATTAGAGGGCTCCCACACCCCCTTCCAACCTCAGGACAGTTTGGCTCTATACAACAGAGTGAAGGGGTGCAGCGTGGCATTGGCTGCGGTTGGCATCCGCAGGGATAGCCAGGGACTTCTTGGACAACACGCATACGCTTTGTGAAGACAGGTTGTGGTTGAGGTGGTCGGCTACGACATCGAGAAAATCGAGGGCGACGGGGTCTTGGATAAGGAAGAGGGGCTGGCTGAGGCGGCACCTGAAGAATCACTTCGCCTTGCATAGCACGGATCGCGTCAGTCATGAAAGTGAGAAAAGTGCTTACTCCTCGAACAAATAGATATACAGATTTATGTACCTCCTTAGTTTCTATTGTCGTGAAATTCATGATGGTTTACAGGATCAACTTCAACTTGCATTCTAAGTAAAATTCATTGTGATTATATTTAGTCCCTCTTACTGTGTAGTGTGGAGTAAGACTATCAATTCTAAGAACATAGATTAAAAACACAAGTAGTTTTACTCATCAATATTTAAATGATATTGATTTTTAAAATTCAATAAATAAGAAAAAAAATTAGTTGCTAAATCGATAAATTAAGCGTCACCAGCACACAAATTTTTATTAATTGTCATTAGAAATCAACGTACCAGCATCACTATAAATTAAATCGATCTTTAGACGAAGCAGTAGTCAAGAAGTCAGCATCGTGAATGATGAGAATATACAGTCTTGCCAAATCGGAGTTGACAAACATTTTTAAAACGCAACAGTCAGTGAATAGTATTGTTATATAACGAGTTTTGCACTGCCGTAAGATCTAAGCCATACATACTCTGATCAAAAAATGCTTTCTGACGAAAAAATTAGTCATATTATATACTATAGCCTCTATTTAACTACCTCCTTTAGTTGATGCGGTAGTTTAAACAAATTTAGTTTTATTTTATTCTGCTTTGAAAAATTACCATAGTTAGATAGTCCTTTATCGTTATCTAATTATCTTTCCTAGAATGAGCATTTATTTAAATCGGAGGCAACACGCTGTCCTTTCAGTGTGGGTCTACTAATTAAATTATTGTTTTTCGCAATGCCTAAGTACTATGGGGCTTTAAGTTCTCGGACTCAATATCAAAGCAATATCTAACATAATATAATCTGTTTTTATCCTGTAAAAAAGGATGACTATATACTTCAACATTTGATGTCTTATATAATCAAAACATACATCTTTTTTGACACTCAACAACTAAATGGAATTTTATTCAACTTTCTATAAGTATAAAGTAATATGGAGTATACTTTCCAGATAACATTTGCCTATTTTAGAATGTCCCAAAATTCTAAATATGTAAGGATAAGCTGACCAAGTCAACTGCCATGCTATGCAGATTGACCATAGATATTGATTTATTTCCAAGAATATATATTCTGATTGGATAATTTATATTAACGATATTATATAATCGAGGTGTAGAAAAAGGGAAGAGAGAATAATAGATATTGAAGGACTATAAAAAGCGTTCTATATAGTTAGCATGTTACTTTGTCTGGCAATAAACATGGTAGAACTTGATTTTAGCATCAAAGAGAAAATAAAGCTAGCACCTTGGGCAATCACATTTGATGGTGAGAAAAGCACACACGTTTGTAGATCATTTCGACGCAAACCCACCACCAGTAAGAACAATACGATACTGGAAACAAAAGCTACTCGAAACAGGCAACTTCGCAAATAATCGCCCCTAAATCAGCCAACACCGAGGAAAACAAAGAGAATATTTTGCAATTAGTAAATGAAAATCTTTCCATTTCCGTAAGAGTGATTAGTGACGAAATAGATTTGTCAAGGATGTCGGTGTAAAGAATATTGAAAGCAGCAAATCTGCATCCCTACAAGCCTTTGTACAACCAATTCCTTTATGAAGATATTATCCTTTTGCAATAACAATTTAATAAAGTTCAACAAAGACCCAGTTTTTTTACGGAAAATTTAATTCTCAGAAGAGTGCTTTCAGTTTCGGTTTGTAGTCAAAGATCAACAAACACAATATCCGTTACAAGCCAATGAAAACCCAATGGTCAGAATGAAATCAATTGGTAAGACACAAACATTGACTGTGTGGGCATGCATTTAATATGGAGGACTTGTTGTCCATGACATTTCACAAAACACCATGAATGGACAACGGTATTGTGACATCTTAACAGAGAAGGTTCTGCCAGTATTCAATAGAGGAACTAGGAAAACTTGGTGGTATTAGCAGGATGGTGTGTCATGTCATTATGGAGTTGCGGCTCGGAATATCCTAGATGCTTCACTAGAAGGGCAATGGATTGGACGTCGAGGGACTCTCGAGTGGCCTCCAAGAAGCTCAGACCTAACGATATGCAACTATTGGTTGTTGGCGTATCTATGAATAAGAGTTTATGACCCTCCTACTCGCCTGTTTCCTAATTTGGCAGCATTGCGTGCCAAAACTGAACAAGAGATTGACAACATCCCGTTGGATATGTATCAGAGATCATTTAACGATTTTCCAAAGATAGTTCGTGCCTGCATAGATGCTGAGAGCGACCTGTTTGAGAAATAAGCTGTTTTTCGACTAACTATTGTAGACTAATACGTACATACATACGTTTTTTATACTGGTCGTCAATTTTTTGTCGACACTGAGGGGTAAATCCATAATTTCTCTGATATTAAGAAAAAATGTATGTATTGTAGCAATGTACCTAGCAGTGTTCCAACTGTTAATTGACTGTTACGCAACTTATTGGTTCGAGGTCAGTTAGCGGTATTATGTAACTTACTCGTAGTATATAACTAGCTGCCAGTGTATAGGATGTTATAACATGTTTGTGCTTGTAATGAAATAAAGTGATTTACTTACAACAGTATCCAAATAAGTTTCCGCTTTGTTTTCTGACTCATATACACATTTAAGTGTTTAAAAGTTAATTTGTTTTATTGTTGACCTAGTTTCGACTTTATAACAAATAGCGCAAAATATTCAATTTACGTTTCTATTTTAGTAGGTTTAATTACCATGTTTAATCATTTTTAAATGGTGCTAATAGAAAGGCTACAATTAAGCGTTTTTAAACTTTGAGAATATATGTCATACTTTACTAATTTACTGACATTTTCACTAAAACTAATGCAGACATTTTTATAATGACAATTCAATTTATCCCAAACTTGTTAGTTGTCTATGACTATGTATCTGTTACGTAAATTGACGAAATTATTTTTCCTGTGTTTTATATTAATATCAAGAAGTTTTTAACACTTAAATTCTTACAATTCAGACTGTATTAGTTGTGATAAACATTCATTAGTATATTACTATCCACTCTGTTTCGAAATATAATGTAACAAACAGACACAGATAATTCGCATTTTTATTTATTGAATTATATTTGATGGTAAAAGTAAAATATTCCTAAAACTGAATGTATTTCAAATATTATTATTGACAAATTAAATAACTAATAACATGATTATTGTTTATTATTCCAGAATAAAACAATGCCTAAATCAACTCCTGAGCGTATGAAGACTTATAGAGAAAAGTTTTCCAAAGATAAGATTGAAGCAGTTAAATCAAAGAATAGAAATAAAAAGAGAAGTAATGCAACAATCCCAAAAAGATTTGATAAGGCTTACAGATAAAACTAGCAAAAAATAAAAAGGTTGCAGAAAAAGAATTTAAGGCTTTCAAAGAGTTTCTTTTCTCCACAATCACTGGGTAAAACTACAATGACTATTCATAGAACATTACCATCAAATCAAAAAAAGAGAATTGCAATTATTAAAGAACTGACAAAGAAAGTTTGTCTTTTTGAAACTAAAATTAAACAGCCATCTAAGTAATCTTTCAGAAACAGACTTGAAAACTATCAAGGGCTTTTACTTATCAGATGAAATATCAGTGCAATTGCCTGGTAAAAAGGACTGCACAATGGAAATAATAGATGGAGAAAAGGTAATGCTGCAAAATAAAGTACTTTTAATGTCTTTGGTTGAGGCTCATAATATTTTCATCGGCGAAAACCCTGATGTAAAAATTGGTAAATCTAAATTTGCTCAGCTCAGGACCAGCAAATGTTAGGGCAGTCTGATAAAGATTACAGTAGATGCTGCTGTATTTATCGCAAAAATTACAAACTGATGATTGAACGCATTTAAACAAAAATAAATACTTTTCATGGGAAAAAGCAAATTACTTTGATACCAATCCACATGAGGTGTTTGAGAAGTCAGTGAACAACCTCGGTGTTATGGTAAGGGCAGCTATTTGCTCCACACAAATCATTGGCCCCTACTTTTTCCCCGCACAGTGACTAGAGTAAATTATCTGGAAATTATAGACACATTTACCCTACCACATACCCAACTGCTACTTCACAATAAACACTACTGCTTTCAGCAGGATAGGGCACTGCCTCACTTGACTATTCAATAGGAGTGTGAAACAGATTGGACACTGAATTCCCAAATGCGTGAATTGGTAAGAAGGGAATTGTTAAATGGCCACCACAAAGCCCAGATCTGTCCGCACTGGATTACGCTGTGGGGGGCATTATCAAAGATTGAATCTACAAAACGAAAGCCAAAATAACAAACGCATTCAAAACATTAGATGATAACCTGTCATGATATTATTGGCTCCCTTCAAGGTCGTTTGACAGCTTGTGTCAAGAAGGGGGGTAAACACTTCGAAAATAAACAACAACGAAATACACTAGTGAACTACTCAACTACATACACATTCTTAATTATGTACACATTATGTAAAGGTACATTGGTTTTGTGTAATTAAATATATATAATATTAAAGTTTTAGTCTATATTATATATTAAACTAAACAGTGTTGCAATGCAATATTTGCACTGACCATTATTTGATTGTCAATTGTACTAACCATATAAACAAGTTAATTAAGTGATTATTGTTCTACTTACTTTAATAATTTGTATACTTACTTATGTAACATATTTATTACATGTTTTATTTAATAAGTAAATAAAACTATATTGAATAATGAATGTTAATGGAATCATTGAACTAACATTATAGTAAAAAATGAACTAGTAGTAAAAATATATATTATTTAAGATTGATAGATAACTTGTTGTAATTAATGTGGCATTATATTTCCAGATTATATATATCTCCCATTGAAATATTTTTTCAGTCACTATGTATAGATGATAAAATCGTTCAAAATATCTTGCATACATACATACATACATATACCCCCGCCAGAAATAAACAACGCACTTTTTTTTTAATTCATGTTTTTCAATTTCTTTTTATTTCTATGTATGTTAGTAAAATTGTACTGTATATTTAAAATTGTATAAACTGTTTAGAATGCATTTGTTTAAGAGCTAATTTTATCAATCAAATAGTGGTGACCTTGGTCCTTTTCCGAATTTTAAGAAGATAAATGGGAGAAGGGACTCGGTGAAGATGTTCAGTAAGGAATCGATCCACCATGAACAGCAATAAGCATTTCAATATTTATATGTCTGGGTATAGAATTGATAAGATTTCTAATGACACTGTAAGAAACCTGAGTCCATACTTGTTGTGTGACTTGGAAAAGATTATCAAAGCCATGAACTTCAAATTGATCAACCTTCTGCTGCACATAAGTCCATAAATTTTCTATTGGGTTTAAATCTGGACTGAGAAGGCCATGGTAGGACATCTATGCCTTCAGTTGAAAAGATTTGACAATTAGTTGCTGCCATGACAAGTAGCATTATCCTGCTGGAAAATCATGCCTCAACCAGGGAAACCAAGAGGCAGTACATGTGCTCCCTTAGAATCTCTATATATCGAGCTACATTCAAGAACTCTTGAACCCAACAAAGAGGTATGTGTCCTAAAAAAAAAAGCCACCTTAAATAGTAATCTTTCCACTGGAGCATCTTGGGACGAATTTGCTGTCTTGCCATTGCGGTGCCTCCTCTTCTTCATACATAACAATACTGTCTTCCTTGAACAAGGTGTACAGAGCTTTCATATGAAAAGAAACATCTGCCCCAATCCTCAGCTGTCCAATTCTGACTGGAGCCTGATTTGACAGTCTCTAGGTGAGAAGAGGTTTCTTGCATGCAATATGACCTGCTAAGCCTGCTTTGCATAAGTTATCTTTTACAGTTGATATGGAAGCCTGAAGAGTATGGTGGATATTCCACACTTGTCTCAGCTGTTGACTGACCATATGTTGGTTCTCTGAAGACATTCTAATCAATATTCTATCTTCTCTGGCTGTGGAAACTTTAGGCTTTCCACTTCAGGGTCCATTATTAGTTAATATAGTGACTTGTTGATTGGTATTTAGACAGTGTATAGTTCCCCTATCAACATTAAACCTTTAAGCAATCTCCACTACTGCAACACCTTCACCAAGAAAGGTCATATTTTCTGATGATGAGTTAGATGTGGCATCTTTAAGATTTCAATATTTAAAATGCTAACTATTTTATCTTAAATGCTCATTAAATGTTGATACACTGCACATCAAAATAAAAGAAATGTAATCTGATTCAAGTTAGTGTAATTTAATATAGAGACAGAAGATAGCTAAGTAGGTACCCTAATACAGTTAAGGACAGAGCTGGAGTGTTGTGTATATAAGAAAGTTAGTGAGTACAAAATATATGCTTGTATGTCCAGAACAGAGGCAGGATGATCTAAGAAAGTATGGGTACCTATACTAGAGTAATAGCATAAATAATTGAAAGTGCTCAAGACAGTTTATCAAAATAATGCTTGCACTATATGTACAAAAGACGTATATACATACTTATTTACTGTGATATTTTTTTCCTTTTGATGCTAAGGTAACAAACCAAGTTGCCAAATGCATGATGTCAATGTCATGTATACCAAATGCAGGCTTTCCCAACAGATTTATTGAGCATGTGGCAATCAGGTAAGAGTCCATGATATTGTTAGATATCAAGACTAAATGAATAACTGCATACTTATGAGGGAGAAGTCTTAAGTGTTATTATAAGTCAGATAACTGTTCAATAACTGAGCAGGTGCCTCATAGAAATAGATGTTTAACTTAACCTTTTGCTGGAGGAGAGAATGGACCTTCTATATATATATATGGGGTTACTGTACTAGTCTAAAGAATAATACCAGTTTACCTTTTGTTTAAGAAAGCAGGTCATAAAAAATTGCAGTTGAATTAATTCCTTAAAATTAGATGCTGTGATGCAAGTATATAATCCTACCTTATCTATCAGTTTAATATAATATTGATATCTTACATTCCCACTATTTTTTTAGATTAACATACATATTCATTCATTAAGTATACATAGATAATTGAGTATATTTTTTATACCTATTTAAACTTGAATATAATTCATAATGATAGTTTTCTGTTGGTATTTATAATATACCTATGCATTAAGTACATTCATAATAAAACAGTTAGATATATATTATAATAGATATGAAAAATCTAAAAATATGTACATACATTTATGCCTTAAACATAAATAACCCAAATTAATTAGAATAGTAAAATATGCATTTTAATATCAACATAATGTCATATTCTATGCAAAGCTTTATTTTAAGTGTTATTTCAACTCATAAATTTGTTAACAAATCTACAGCTCCCGCCATAGGTATCTGGACACAGACAAAAATTTCAGTGAATTCAGTTTTATTAGAAAGAAAATGTTACTTAGACCTTATTAATCGATAAATACATCTATTGTTTATGTAAACAATCACAGATGTATAAGCAATTAATTAGAAGCCCATTCTAATTATTTAGAACTCATACTGTGATCTACAAATCTATGTATAAAAACAATTTTCTATAATTAATGTAAGGCAAGTAAGGAAAACAGCATTAATTTCTGTTAAGAATTATGTAGCTTTATTTTCATTGGCTCCCACAATTTCTCTTTACCTAGACAGTGTTAATGTCAGTTGCATTGATTTTAACTTACCAGTGTGTATTAAGAAACTGTTACTGGTGTAATACAGAAATCATGTTGTCAGTTTAGTCAGTTTATTCATTGTGTCTATATTTTAGAGACATTGTTTCTTAAACTTTATTTTCAACAAGTTTTAACAATTTCAGCCTTTTATTTACTAGATGCCTAGAAAAAGAAGAGATTAGTCCTCGTAAGCATGCATGAATAATCACTTTACTGGGTGAAGGATATCCAATTCAAGGAGTTGCCCACATAACAGGTATTGCAAAATCAACCATTGGAGACATCAAAGAGATGGGAACAGAAACCTGAAGGATATGGATCTCCAGCAAAGTGCAAAGGCTTTAGGAAAATTACTTCTGCTCAAATTTATTGCTTGATTGTTCATTAGTGTCTATCTAATAGGTTTCTAGGTGCTTCTGCCATCTGCAGGTCCTTAGGTGAAGCTGGGCAGTGTGTTAGTACAAGAATGATTCAACGTCATCTTAATCAAGTCGGAGACCAGCTTGCAAGGCTTTTGTAAATGCCTTCCAACAACAATGTCATGTTTCATTTGCTAGGAAATATCTAACCAAAGATGATAATTATTGGAAAAATGTTATCTTTACTGACAAAAGTAACTTTGACATTTATGGGAATCGTGGCAGCATAAGGGTATGGCATCGCAGGAATGAATGATATAATGCCAAATGCATTCTTCCAACTATTAAACATCCACCAAGTGTCATGATTTGGGGTGCAATGTTTTATAATGGTGTAGGGTGTATTCCCATTATTGAGAAGGGCCAAAGAGTTGATAGGAATATGTAGGATATTGTCTACAGGAATATTTTAGACAAGGAACTTCGCCGGACAATTGGAGATTGGTATCCCAACAATGGAGCTGATAAACAAGTTGTGTTCCAGGATGATAATGCGCCTTGCCACAGAGCAAGGACCATTAGAAATTCCCTTGAAGAGTCCAACATTAAGCACATGAAGGACTGGCCTGGACAAAGCCCAGGCTTTAATCCGATCAAGAACTTGTGGGGTGATATTGGAGTTGTGCAAGAAAGGGCTCCAACAAATCACAATGAACTCATTGCTGCCATCAACCATGCCTGGTATCATCGCATCACTCCAAAATGGTGTCAACATTTGGCTGAAAGTGTCCCAAGGCACCTCCAGCAAGCTATCCAAAACAAAGGTTTTCCAACCAAATATTGAATTGTACATTACTAATCAAAGTGAATTGTTTCTGCATACATATGTACATAACTGTGTGTACATAACTTTTAAGCTTGAAGTAAATGGATAAACTTTTAATCAATAACTTTTTTGGTAATTGATAATTATGATATGATTGGAGAGGATAGGACTTATATACTGTATATACTATATATACTAAAGGATTTATACTGCATTTATGAATATATAGCTCTATAAACTGAATTCAATGACATTTTTGTCCATTTCCAGATACCTATGGCAGGAGCTGTATGTGTATATATCAATACAAATATTGTTTTTTAGTTAATTGTATTTTCATAAAACCGAAAGTCAAATGTTATTATTTCATTTTATTTAGAAAACTAATTTTTTCAGAAAATTATCTTTTGATGTTGCTGCCCCAATGTTAATGAGCTTCTGATGCACCTGCATATAGCATTGAAATTTGGAAGCTAGCCTTGTCAAACGTAGGTTTTTATATTTTAAGTTTCATTATTATTGGTTGGAGGGTTTGTTATTTGAGATTGGGACACAAAACAGCCTTATTGATTGAAAGTCCCCCCTCAACATGAGCATTGACATGAGAATCAAAGCAATTTTGATTACAGACCATAAATCTTGCCTGTGCCTGTCAATATTGTTATCATGCTTGTTATGAAATATAATACTGTAACAGTGAGCATACTTATGGTAGTGATGGCGGCAGACATTAATGTTCATATGTTGCTAATATATTTCTATATCATTATTCTATATATTTGTTATTTTTTTCATTCATATTATTGCTATATATACAATTGCCTTATTACTGTGTTTAAAATAAATGCATCAAAGAGAGCTTTGCTCAGTATCATCTTGAAGTGTGGTATATAAACACCAAATTTTCTACAGTTAATCTGAACTATTCCATTCTCAGAATAAAGTTACTTTTTGATTACTTCTCCAGTAAAAAATATTCAAATTATAATAACAGTAACTCTATTATCTGACAATAAATTTTTACCAATAATAAGTCAGTGAAAACAATCAAGATAATTATTAGCAAGGTATATTAATTATAAATGTATCAAGTGATTACCAATTACAAATTACTCATTAGCTATCAGGGTACAATTTATCAAATTAACCTCAATATTTGGTTAGTATTTGATGACAATTGATATGTACAAAATATAGGATCCCAATCTTCAAGCTTTTCAGAATATTGGTAATCACATCTGTCACTGGGGCCCACACAAAATACTGATAATCACATTTTCTGTTAGTGCCCAATCAACTCACTCCAGACCCCAACAATTTCTAATTTCTTTCACAACTTATTATTTTTATCCATGGAGATTTTAAAATACAAATTCAAATCAAATTTGAAAAAAAACTCAGGCAAATTACAAAACACCAGAATTGAAAACTCCAAAAGGATCACCCAAAACTTACTTTCACATAAAAAGATAAAAATCAATTCAACCCAATAACAATTTGCTCAAATAATTCAATCCATTCTCATAATTAAATATCTAGCATCACATGGATAAACAGTAGCATAAATCAAAATAACTTTCAATAAACATATAAATCTGGGAACAATATCAAAAGAACTGTATTTAGAAATAAAGTCACTGTTACTGACCAAATTAGAAAATTGTGGACTTGATGAATATGAAACAGAAGTAGTCAGACAATTCTTCTTAGAGATTAGATAATAACAGGGTGTCCACACTGCTGTCATAAAAATGTATGTAATTCATGTATATAATTTGTATATATAAACCAATTTACAAACAGATTATAATAAGTATAGAATGTTATAGAATGTAAAAAGTAGAATCTGTTATACAAACAGAAGAAGGCTAACATGCAAAATATAGTAGATAAATGAAAACCAAAAGCATATATAGTCAAGATTTTATATTTTAGGCAGTTTAGCATCTTACCCAGGACTTTAAAAATGCATTCAATTATCTATTTATAGTTTTCACTAACTCATATTATAAACACTTTGGTTTCTTAAGATTAAAAAAATATTATGTACCTACAAAAAATTGTGTATAATAGTAAAAAATGTATGTATATAATCAAAAATTTGTGTATAATTCATGTATAATTCTGGAAAAAATGAAATTTGTGTAGCATTCATGTATATACCCAAACTCATGTGTGTGTTCCTTGTAATAATGAGTTCATTCTAATAATTGCTATTGGTGTAGATTTTTCAATCATATGAGGTGACAGCAAGAAAACAGCTTTTGTCAGATAGTATATAAGTAGACAGTTTTCTAGAAGCTTTATGATCATGGGAACTAGCATACCCCTAACATTTGAATGGAAGCTCAAAGCATCTGATAGACATCTTTTTAACTTTGGCTTTTGTTCCAAATCCAATTTCCATCATTGGTGATTATACTAATCTGGGAGTCATCAATCAACATGTCATATGTTAATAAAATATTTTTTATGACAGCAAAAAGTTCCTGATAGAGGAATGGTGTAAAGCTAATCTGGTGGAGCAATGTATAAATTGTACATGGGCGCCAAACTCATGAGTGCAGGGGGGGCCAGCCCCCATTGGTTTTTTAAAAGCTGGGGGTGGCCCCCTTGAATTTTCTAATCAGAGAAAAAATTAAAAGGCTCTTATTTAGATTATTTAGTTATGATAATATAGGCAAATTATTAGGTGCACCCCACCAAAAGATAATGGTAATCTCCAAGTTTCCTGCATTAAATTATTTTAACATTTTTACAGTATTTTTTTCAATTTGTTTAACTTTTTTTTTAATAAAAAAAAACAAATATCCATTAGTGTTTATAAGTGTTACAACAAGAAAAATTATAGATGAATCACAAGTAACAAGTAACAAAAAACAAATCAGAAGTTGTAA
>JAYRBW010124813.1:0-16641 GCA_036023295.1 Invenusta paracnida | reverse complement strand
TATTATGTATCAGTATGTATCAGTATGTATCATACAGTAATGAATATAAATATTGATATATATTAATATAATAATAATATTAATAATATAATTAATATTAATATATAATAATATATATATATATTATTCATCTTAATGCTTACTTTGTAACATGTACAATATATATACAGTATGTACCATATTTTTAAAACATATGATTCATTTTATTATAAATATAACATTTATTTTCTAAATAGTTCTTGTTGTTTATAAACATTTCTATGGCATATTCATTAAAAAAACATAAGATAATTATTTATTGAGTTATTCTATATAGTCAGTATTCAGTACGAAATAAAACATTATATCTTTTTAAAGAATGTAATGTACAATTAAAAATATATTATATTGTTATACAGTCGTGATCAATTATAGCCAAGTAAATACATATTATGCTACGTACAACCTACGTTCATATTAAAACTAACTGGTAAAACCATGTTTAAAAATAGAACTGAAAATTGGTATTCCATATAGTGAACAGAGCTACTGATATCTATCTTTATTATAGTGTCATATGTCTATGATTACATAGTTATTCTTTATGTTTTATACCAAACAACAATAGAATAAGATTCATTCACATTATTTAACTAGAGAATTAAAAATACATTAAAATGAATAGTAAGTTGGTATTGATTTCCCAAAATAAATTAATATTGAAAATATAATTTTTACTGTTTATATAAGAGTCTTTTTGCTTTGGTAATACGCGACTGCTGCTATTTATATTACAAATTGTATCAGTTATAACTTAGGGTAATTACTGGTGAATTATTCGTAATTTTAAATATATAATAGTAAATTAAAACTGAGTTTCATATACTATGTACATATTATATACATTTCGTTTTCAAATAACGTTTAAAATAATTTATACCGTAAATAATATATTAAGAATGGATTCGTTAGAAAATTGTGGCACTGATGTAACACATAACAGATTAAATTTCAATAAAAATATCAATATAATATTAAAAGTCCATTTATTAAAAAGTATACAATATGTAGGATTTTCATATATAACATATTAATTACAAGGCATGAATACAGTCGGAAATTCATATAATTATAGTTAATAGCATGTCGCGATACGGTTTGAGTAACAAACATAATCTAGTCTACACGTAGGTTGTTATTATATGTATATTATATTATAAAAATTATATACACCGATTTGCAAAATAAAAATTTTGATTTAAAAGTACACATCTGTCATTTTATATAGTATTAACGATACAGAAAAATTGTTAAAAACAAACTATTTAAACGCTTTGGTCAAGATTGGAGGATAGAATTTCCATCTTAAATATCGTGGTTGCAACTTAATGCATTATTGCTTAATTGTTAGGTAAAATCACAACATAAAGCTAAAATTGGCATACAATTGCCATAAAAAGCTCTAACAGTGCTATACAGAAATCAAGATGAGACCAAGCAGATGGCTTATTACTGAATATTTTACAGGAATCACACCAATGATTAAGTTGTCACAATTCAGTTTTCAGGTATTTAGGTAGGTAGACAAAGACATTAGCCCGTGAGCTAGGAGTCAAAAATGGGTTGCGGTACCCAAAAAGGGAGGAAGAGTTTGAAACATTGTTAGGAAGCTATGCATTTCTACATTCCAAAAAATATGATAGACATCACCATTTGGTAGCTGGAACAAATGATTGCCTTTTTTTGATTTTAACATATAAGAAGAGGAAGACTTTCTGTGTTTTGACCTAATTTTCATGAAAATGCATATTATTTTGTTTATCTAAGTGTTTTCAACATATTACAAGCCTAATTAAATATATAAATCATGATAATAATTGCAGTTTCCAAGCTTATTTTAGCTATAAAATGGTTCGTTCGGGAACTATGTATCTTAAATTATTTCCGGTTACTAAAGAATTTAGTCAATGCAAGAACACACATGAAAAAATCACTTTTAACATTTTATTACGAATAATAGTTAAAACAATTTTTTAATATGCATTTTCAGGAAAACTAGTCAGAAATACAGAAAATCTTCCTATTTTTTAATATAGGAAATCAGAAAAAGGGAATAATTTGTTCCAGCTACCAAATTGTGGTCTATCATATTTTTTAGAATCTAGACACCAATAGCTTTTCAACGATTATAGCTTTTCAATAGCACTATTCTTCATTTTTTGGCTACCTCAAACTATTCTGGCCACAGACTACATATATCCCTGAATAAATGTGGATTGACAGATACGATATTATACTATCTTAATTCTATAGTCTAGTCAGTTGTTATATTATGGTGAGCCGTTTTCATCAAAGTGTGATGATAGGTTCTTCCATCTTAGTCATCCGAATCTGGAGAGTTATCATTCACGTCGTCTAAGTCAATGGAAGTTGTTGTGACGGGTTTTCGACAGACGAAAAAGACACAGTCGTACTGGTAGGCCATCATGGATGCCGGGTTCTGAGTATAGCCCGTTCTAACTGGGTGCTCCTCACGCTAATTCATAAAATGCAAAGAGAGGGAGCGCACTTAGGGAGTAACATGGAAAAAAAGAATTTCCACAATAATCGATTTTCTTTAGCTGTATTTAATTTGCACTTCTTTAAAACTGAGAATAACTTTATCAGTTGATTATTTGCCGACCATTATTATAGATGTTCTTGATTAAACTCAATTTTCTAGTATATAATTTAAAATTAAAGTCAAATTATCAGACACACTATTATTAGTCATGTCTAAGGAAAACATCTACCTATGTTGTAATATACTAATATACTGATGACCAATTTGTATAGCATATTTTCTAACGACTAAATGACAACGATATGATTTAAAATATATTAGGAAAGTTAAACTAGAGTTAAAATCTTGTGCATTATTATTTAAAAAGACAATTGGTTATAATTTATTCTAAGCTATGTATGAATAAGAACAAATTATAATTAGTTATTCTATCATGATTTTTGGTGTTTAGTTTTTTTTAACGATACAGCATAATATACGGGCGGGCGATAAGACAATTGCGTCGACGTCAGACCTACTATCAACGTCTATCAATATACAGGGTGGCCCATAAGTCCGTACCCCCAGTCGTAAATATTAAAACAATAAAATATTAAAATATCAAAACATTAATATTAAAACAATAAAGTTGAATTGGCAATTATGTAAAGTCCAATTAATTACACTTACCAACTACATATACAAGTACTCAAAATGATCACCAGACACATCGATACATCTTTGATACCGATCGGGTATTGAATAACAAATTGATTCACATAAGGCTGGTGTAAAATTGGTAAAGGCGGATATAATTTCCTCACGTAAACGCTGAAGACTTTTTGGCCTGTTACCAAAAACTTTATCCTTAACTATTCCCCATACAGAAAAGTCTAAGGGCGTTAGATCGGGTGATCGGGCAGGCCATTCTATTGGATCTCTTCTCTCCAACCACCTATGAGGAATGTTGAGTCGAGAAATTCACGGACTTTGTTGGCGTAATATCTCTGAGCACCATCTTGTTGAAAATGCATAAAGAGAAATTTTGGAGAAGCGTGCAGGAGAGGAACTAGTTGTTCTTGAAGCATTTTCAAATAAGATTTTCCAGTCACTGTTTCATCAAAAAAGAATGGTCCCACAATTCTATCGCATTCCATCCATTTTTTAATATTTAAACTGGGGGTACGGACTTATGGGCCACCCTGTAGTTCAATAGTAACGCCCGTAAAACCACATATATAGCTATTTAAACATATTAAAATATTGCGAGACCTTTGTTTTAGCTTCAACATTGGCATCATGTTCCAAAAGCAGGCTAGCCACGTCTTCTTTTCCCTCTTTGGCAGCTATGTGAAGGCTCGTGTAGTTATCCTTTGTGGCAAGATTGGGGTTGGCACCAGAGGCCAGAAGCACCCCGATCAGTTCCAGATTTCCTGTTCGGGTAGCCACGTGTAGTGGCGTCTGATTCTCCTAATATAAGAAAGAGAATAGTAATCTGGTTATTGATCTTTGTTATCAACCTATCATGAATATAGTTCTGAAAAAACTTTGCCCCAGTGAATGAAGTTGTTATGAATTGTATAAAAATAGACCAAATATTAGTATCTCTCAAGCTACATTGCTGGTGCCTCTTTTCTTGACTTTTGTAATTTACTGCATCATCGTTATAAAAATAACATTAACGTTTTTATTATTATTACTAAAAATATATACTCGTATAATATAATAAAAATAAGAAACAATTAATAATAATACATTGCAATATTTAGCCGAATACTATTTAGTCACTACTGTAATATTTTAACAAATTTCAAAGTTTTCCCTTGCAGTTTTTAATGAAAAATGAACATCTATAGCGCGGTGTAATAAGACCACAAATAATTGAATAACTTTAAAGCTTATGGGGATTAAGGACACGTGACTTTTTGATGTGAATTGCTCCAGAAGGTTTAATACTACAATTGTACACTTTTTGATGTGAATTGCTTCATAAGGTTTACTACTACAGATACACTTTTTGATGTGAATTGCTTCATAAGGTTTAGTCCACTTTTTAAACGTACGCGTTTAATGCAATGAATTTAAAGTAATTCAACGTATTATAACTATAGGCATATTAACTTATTATTAAATTAAACCTATCAATCAAGTTAAATTATTGTGTATTTTTAGTACTCTTAGAAATGAAAAACACTTGTTAAGGTGAAATATCTTTATTAATCGAATTAATATATATGTGCATCTATCAACTAATATAAATATATTCAATTAATTAAATTGAAAGGAACTTCCGTGAATTTCTTATTAAAGAAAATATATAACAGTTCTTTTAACTGAAACTCTTACAAACCTTATTATTTATGGGTAAATATGAGGATTGTAGTAACAAGCATAAAACGAATATATTAAACATCAAAGTGACATATGTTTTTTTTTAATTTTGATATTTTAAAATATATTTGATAAAGTAGTACGGGAAATTTGTTATATAAAAAATATATATACTTAATTCGAGGACAACACAATTGTTTTAATATATTGAATTTACATTATACTTCAGATTATGCTTTCTATTATTACGTTGTTCACGACTCAATTGTTTTTAGTAATCATTGAATATGGAAAAAAGTTGAAGATATGCATGTAAAGAATACTTTAGTTGTATTTTGAATCTACGTGCATGATTTAATCAATATTCATCCCGAATTATATGCATCTTCATATATTTATTTTGTATTTAAGCGTTATCTCTAGATATAATCATGCTTTGTCATATTTCTTTCCCTTAAAGAAATACAATGGGAAAACACTCCTGCGTAGATAAATTAATTACCGGAGCAAGAAATAAGCCTTTAAGATCAGAAATTAGCTATAAAGAAAGAAATTTACTTAGAGGAGAGTTTTCTTATGGTTTCCGGGACATGTTTATTGATGAAAAAAATGTTGCATAATTGTTACGACAAAAATAAAAATACCTGTAGGCACAAATTGTATTCCAAGTTTTAAATTTAAGCAATGAATTTGATACTAGAAAATTCTTTATCCAATTTTATTGCATACGTTTTCATTACAATTCAAATAACAAATATTATTAAATTTATTAATAGAAAAATATTCTTTCTAGTATAAATAATTATTTTTTTGTTAAATATTTATGTTAAATATTCATTCTCAGACATTATTGCTATTTTAAGAAAATAAGTGCTAAAACTATTTGAAACAAGGCATATTAACTGCTGATATTTAGCTTCTTAATATAATCTAATTGTAGAGCTTTACATAAATTATGCATATTTGGAAGAAAAGAAATTTAATTGACTAAAAGAAATCAATAATAATCCTTATTAGAATGTTATTTAATCTTGAGATATATGTATTATTTTACAGTTATTATTTACAATTCAAAATATAATGTACAACTTTGCTATGAGAAAAACCGTGGAACTAGGATCAGTATATGAACACAATTAAGGTGCATTACCCTAGCCTTGTAGTCGATCTTGGCCCCGTTTCGAATGAGAATTTTCACCACCTCTGTCTGATTATTCCTGGTTGCCAGATGAAGAGCCGTCTCATTGCGCATTGTAGTCTGATCAACATTTGTGCCTCGTTGAAGAAGCATCGTTACAATTTCCTTGCTCCCAACAAATGCGGCCACGTGCAGAGGGGTCAGTCCAGTCTGTGGAACAAGAAAACAGAAGTGTGATATAATAAATAATAATATTATCTCTATTTACTTTGGTTTCAAATTGAGTCATGTTTATGGTTAATATTAACATTAAACCGATTTAAAATGAATCGTTGACACCTTTGAACCCTAGAGTTTTAGATCACTGATGTGTTAACAATTGACTTCAAGTAATAATTTTAAAAATTCCCGTAAAGAATTTTTAATCTTAATTATAAGTTATACACTAAAATATACATAATTTCCCCCGCTCCATAATTTGAAAAAACCGGATTAACTATAGAAAGTGACTATTTTTGGTTTCAGGAGAATATGAACTTTGGCAGTTGCTTAAACATTATTCAAGAGTTTCTAAGATAGATGAATGATAACATCCAACATTAACAAAACATGCTATAAAACATCTTTAAGTGAGCAATTGTGCGAAATAAAATATGACCAAACGTTGTTAACATGTTTTGTTAAGTATAGTACAATTCTTCATATTATACATCTACGGTAATAGTTACATCATTATTTCTTATATATAAATAGAATATCTATAATATATATAGAATAAAATTCCAAATGGAGGTATCAAAACAGTAATTCTTTTTCGTTCATACTTTAGTAACTTTATCTAATATAAATTCTAATATTTGCAATTCTTTTAACATTATCAATTACTATTTTTATATTTTACTATTATTATCACATTGCCAGATTTAATTTTATAATATATAAGAAAATATCTTTATTTAAATATTATTTAATTATTTAAATAGGATAACAAAAAACAGACATATAATACGTAATCAAAATTGAAAGAATAGATTATAATGAAACTACTAAACATAACTACATAATATAAATAAGTATTTAGACAGAAAAGGTAACAAATTCCTGCGGTGGAGGAAAGCTAGATACAAAGAAACAAATCGGGATAATATATTCGGATTATTACTTTTAAATACCTAGAGAAGAGATTTAGTTGTGAGGCTCATGGTTTCGAAAGCGATCATTTTAAATGCTATTTTAAAATGCTATTTTTAACTATTTAGCTATTTAAGACTATTTTAAATGCTAAAAATGTAAATCATATTGGTCAGTCTTATTTTCTTAATAATCTGTTTATAATTGTATATTGATTTTATGTTAAAATTATGTCTAATGTATAACAAGAATAAACTATGTTTTGTATCCGTTTTTATTTAATAACATCAAAATAGATTAAGTACCTAATACTATTAAAATTTATAATTTTAACTTTTAATATATCTATTATTTTATTATACATAGATCTAAATATCAAAAATTGTATAACTCGGTTACAAAATCGATTAAAAACAAGGTAAACATTTTATGCACAACTGTATTTTTTACACATATTTATTTTATTTATTTCTAGTTATTCTAAATATATGAAATATTAAAACATAAAATTGTAATAGATGTTGATTCTGATAATGAAAAGTCGTAGACTAATTTTAAAAGTACATTTGTATGTTAAACATAGACATTATAGAGATAACCATTAGTGCTATATAGTAAGATTGACTACATAAAATGTCGGACTGTACCATAATATATAAAACAAAAAATTGTGGAGCACACAGAACAAGGTTCATATAAGACAACTATTGCGCTTATACCCATACTCATTATATATGTATAATCCCCTCTAGCTTTAGGTTGCTAAGGCTCCTGTCCATAATAAAGAGAACTATATGAATAAGAATGTAATTGCTCTGTGAATTGGGCTATGTGAATTGGGAAGAGTATTGACTCAGGAGCGTTAATCAGAATTTGAAGAACAAACGGCCAGTGAATGAGTATTGAGTAGTATAGTAGGCATTTAGTAGGTATTAGGTATTTTTAGCAGGGTGTGGTCGACATATAGATACCTACATACCTAGTGTACGGTTAGACATTTTGAGCGTATATGCATATACAATAGTAAAATGACGGAGACAGCTTACAAATGGCAACTGTCATTTAAAAGTAATTATAACAACATTTCAAGTTGCCTAAAAGTTTTATTTTTTAAGGTAAAAATGGTTGTTTTCAAAGTTGTGCCATTTATTTTACTGACCTTTGTAACGCTAATAATAGGATACTGTATGGTATCTTAAAAAAATTCAGTTAATATTTATGACGAGAGACTAATGCCAAAATAATGAATAAAATTAAATTAAATGAGCCTATTCAATGAAATGCCTACTAATTATAAAATACTTAAAATAATGGTAGCTGGCAAAGACAAATAAGTAGTGCATATTTTACTAAATAATATCTAATATTTTAATTTGCTCTGTTAGTAAATTAATTGATATGGTTTACATTTTAAAAGTAATATTTATAACTTTCCGAAGAATAAGAAAGGTATAATAAATTTTAAAATAATAAAAGAAATCAAAGCTAAAAATAATTCCTTTAAATTATTTCAAAATTATGCTTTACGATCAAAGTTACGTTTCATCGACGTTATAGTTAAAGTATTACATAAAATATGCCTGTTGTTTCTAAACAAAAATACAAACTTTTGCATTTTAAGTTAACTGTTAACTGTACTATAATAAAAACAGCTATAAAAGAAAGTTTCACAAAAATACAAAAGAGAAATGTAATGCTAAAGTATTAAAATCAGGGAATACTTTAAGTGATTAAGTGAATATTATAGTCCCTGATTAAAATATTTCTACTATAATATATCATGTATGGCTATTTTTATTTAATATGTATATATATATATATATCGAAAAATTATGAAAACACTATAAACATAGACACAAACATGAACTGAATAAAAGTTTAAATATATTGAACTTCAAACCAAGACATTATGAAATTTTGAATTATTAAACACCATAATATGGTTAAATTTCCCAAATATTTTGCTGTACACTTTATTTTTGGTTTGTGCATACATATACATACACTAAAAATGCATATTAAAGAAACGGACAAATATCATATTTGTTTTCGGGACTGAAGGGTGGGTGAGAGGAAGAGAATCCATCCCTATTCCCGGCTTTTCACTTCACTTGAATTTGTAAACCCCCTCTACCCCAATTTCCCCCCTTCTTGAACACCTCTCACACATCCCTATTTCTACATGTTTATACCCCCATATTTACACCTATACACTTGGGCACTTATGCTCAGTCAAAAACATTGCCCCTTATATATGAGTTTTTTGTCATAATCTATCTTTAATAAGTTCTTTCTAGACTTATAAGATTCAAAAGGCTTAGTTTACAAAATTCCTAAATTGACTAGCTGTATATCTCTGGCATGAATATTGTTTTCAAATTAACGAATACTAAAGTGAATAATTAAGATCCCGTATCTTATTGCCTACTAATGTAATCAGTACTTTGTAGAAAATTGTTCCTATACACTAATTCGTATAGAAGTATATAATATGTACAGTTCATAAATAAACCAATGAGCAAATGTCCTAAATATTATCGCGGCACCTGTAAGTCAAAAAGAGAGCAGCTGATGTACGCATACATACCTCTGTGGTGGCCTCCATCATAGCGCCGTACTGGAGGAGTAATTCAACGACCTTGATCTTCAACTTCTTACAGGCAATGTGAAGTGGTGTGAATCCGTTCTGTAAAGTGGGGCACATTGATTGTATTGATTTTTGCATTACTTAAAATATTGTAATAATTTAGTTCAAACGTTTATACTAATAAAAAGATTATTTCAAAATAACATCGAGATTAACTTGATTCATTTAGAGTTATATAAATGCATTTATATGTATTATATATAATTTATTAATTTATGAGAAAGTTTAATATAATATATTAATATATAAATTATTATGTACATATATATTAACGTTGTCCGTGAATAAAATGTTCTTCAAATATCAAATTATTCATATTAGTTTTAGAGAACATAGAAAGTAGACATATTTAATTATAATTTTCGAATGAATAGAATTTTCCTTGATATCTGAAAATGAATTTCATAGAAATTGCTTAATTATAGGATAAAATATTTTTGTAAATGTAAATAATTTATACAAAAAAAGTATTTTTTATAAAGTACTCAGTCAATGTTCTGAAAACTAATGGGAAACAATTTTTGTATCTAGTTAGCGGAAGTCCATCAATTTACTGAATATATTCATTCGAAAACTATCAGTATCGTATCATATTTACCTGTCAATCTTGTTAGGAAAAAAGCATTTCATCAATTTTTTATTAATAATTTGCTAAAATTCATTTGAGTCACCACTTTAATAAAATATAATTATAATACGTGCAATCAAGAAATATTTTATAAATTGTAAATATTTCAATTAGCGATATTCACTACATATATATAAAGAAATACATGGTATTTAATACCTGATTAGTTATTATATAAATGAAGCTCTTTGATAGTATAATTTAATTATAAAATTAATTATATATTACACGTTATAGTTTACTATTGTGCATTAAGGTTTATAGTAAAGTTTTATAATCTCCTTAAAGCAGCGTTTAAATCTGATAAAAATATTAACTTCGTTTAAATTATAAAAATCGATTTGTTTAAATTATTAAAAATGAAGAGAATTTAAAGATGTATAACTATAAAACTATGTATATTAAAATAGTGATTTTACACATGAAACATTAATCATTTTCAGTATTTTTCAACATAACAAGAATAATTTGTTTTCATAATTTACAAAACTAATAATTAATCTGAGATCAATAATATTTCTTCTGCTTATTTCTTTTAATATGTATAAACGTTTTGATTTGTGATATTTATATTAAATCATTTTAATTAAACTCGTTTCAGAGATATTAACACATTATTTTAATATGTATTTACATGAAAATATATTGTTTTGGCTAACAATTAAAGTTGAAAACATGGCTGAAAAATATTTATATTTATATTAATGCAAATATTAATATTGATTATATTATGCTCCTTAGATATCGGATAACACACACCATACCTATGTATTAGAATTATAGTTTTAAGAATATGTACTTTTATACACATTTCGTTATTTTTAATCGTATGTGACTATATATTTGACGTGTTCAACATATCTTATAAAATGAAACAAGTGCAAATTATAGCAGTATATAATTTAAAGTGGAATCGCTCACTTTATCAAGTACCTATGTTAAATATATTTTTAGATTTATAATTATAGTATTTTTAAATATTAAAATGCTTCTATAAATATAAATATAAATATAGATATAAAAATCATCAACATTTCTCAATCGGGTATTGAAAATATGTTATAAAAATTTAAACGATGGAGTTATTCTTCTTCTGGAAAGTGAATTTAAGACATTTACGAAAACTACAAAACTATACAAAAACGTATTCAAAACTGAAACTTACTTAATAATAATAATAACATACTACATTTAAAATAGCAATTTATGATTAAATAATATGTCACGGTGATAAAGTAAGGCAAGCGCGATATAAAAAGTGTATGTATTTAATTGTATTTAATTGTATGTTAATTGTATCAGTCTACCATTACGGTCCACACAGCACAGACAAACACTGCAATTTTGGACAAATTAGTGCATTTGTTTTTTAAGTAAATTAGTGTCGGTATACTTTAAGTTTTATGAGAATGAAATCGGATTATTTATTTTAATTTCTCCTATCTTACTTATAACTGAAAAAAATAGACTTCCTGTCTAGCCAACTGGTCGTAAATTAGATTAGAAGAAAGAGGGGAGGTTAGGAGAGACTACCATTCTGTTTTCGATATACAGATTGAGTTCACTAGAGTATACCATGCATTGATTTTCAATTACAACAATAAATCAAGTGTCGGTTGATTTTTTTCATAGCCTGAAAAACTAATTTAAGTAATTATGTTTGCTTGAAATAATAATACAAATAATAACTAAAATAAAGAATAACAAATCTCACATTTTTAGTCACGAAAGGCGAGTAAATTAAGGTAGAATGACGACTGTAAGAGAGTGTTTTATTTTTGGAAAGAATACAATAATATTTAGCAAATTTAAATATTTGTGCATTTAAAAGAACAAACAAAAGTACAACAAAGAAGTTATACTTAGCATTTTTTCTCAAAGATTTAAAATATTATGTCAAATTGTTATTGCTATATATCTTTTATGATTTACTTAATTGCAGATCAGTGAGTAGATCGGTAATCACTAAAAAACGATATGACATTTTCAGAAGTATGTGCAAATAAATATCGGTTGTGAAATATGAAAATATTTCTTCATATTTAGTCGTCATTAAAAGAAAACAAAAAATAAAAATTAATTCAATTTTATTCAATTTCATATTGAATAACTAAAATTGCAGACTAAAAAAAGAAAAAAATTATAGACGATAGATTTCACATATAAACAGAATGATACGAAAAACCCGGCTAATATAAACTTGCATTTATATTTGTTTTTATAAATTTATAAATATTAAAATCAAAATGTTATTTTACACGGAGATTAGTTTGCACTTTGTTAAATTCAACTTAAGAATGAAAATATTTAATAACAACATTATATACACAATATAATGCATGTATATATATTATAATAATATAACTATTATATTGATTAATCACAAATAACATACAAGTAAAACTTACAAGGGCTCTTGCATTTGGATCGCAGCGTCGGTCAAGAAGAACTTGAGCCACTTTGAGATTTCCACAATGGGCAGCAACATGCAGAGGTGTCAAGAAGTCCTTAGAGAATAAAAAGGAATAAATAAACAAACTAGTAAGAAATTAATAAATAAAATAAGTGCTGGCAAAACAACATATTAATACATAAACAACTGTAGTAAATGCCAAAAATTATTAATAACAGATATGCTTAATTAACAGACTTATAAACAACACTGACAAGTTTTTAATGAACGATATTTATAAATTTGACATTACCTTAAAAATATGGAATATTTGCAATCAAAGAAAAAGTATTTTTTGTTGATAAAATTACGTTTTTCTATAGTATGCATATTTTTAGTAATTTTTACATGTAGTATACAATAGAGACGACATATGAAAACGGAAAAAGTAAAAACTTATTAAAATGTTATAGCTAATTTATAAGGCCATCTATACAATAGTAATTATAAAGATAAATTATGTAATTTTACCTTCGAAAGATAGACAAGTTAATCAAAAAATCCTTCAATATTGTAAGAGAAATTGTGTCTTTGCATAATATGGCACAACATTGCTATACGTCTGACAGATGTAGTAATCAGCTGAGGAGGATATAGCGAAGCTTTCATTTGGTAATATAATTATTCCTGATCTGATCTGATCCGATCTTACCAGCATGGACATACAGCATACATAAATATACGTTGAGATTTCATCTCTGTGCATAATAGTGTATATAATATGTATATATTTAAATATACAATTATTTAGAAAATATGGATTATGTGTGATTTCATAATGAAATAAGGAAGGCAGAGGCAAAAGAACAGTTTCGGAATATGAGATGAAATGAGAAGAATTGACTTACAACAGTGGTTTCATTAACATCAGCCCCTTTGAGAGTGAGTATGCGTGCTGCTTCTTGATGATCTCCCTGAGCCGTCATGTGCAGAGGAGATAGTCCATTCTGAATCAAACGGCAGATAGCGGTAGGAAGGAAGGGAGAACAGCTGGGAGTTACAATAAGTTATGATAGATAGTCAGATGGGGGAAGAGGGGAGGGGAGGGGAGGAAGAGTTGATGAATAATTCATCAGATTGAGCAAAAGTGTATTGTCTGTGTCGGCGTCTGGACGTCGGGGAAAAAGTTATATTGTTGTAGTTTTGGCTGAGCCGGCCTTCTATAAACGTATACAGCGTGTCTATATATTTTACGTGCTTCTTTGAAGGTTGTGGTGGACTCCGCTTTGTTACTTAAAATTAGGTTGAATCGCTTCAGATAAAAGCGGTAATATATTAATTAAAACCGTTTTTTATTCAAAGAGAAAATTTACGCAGTTAATTGAAAAATAGGAAAAATAAAATAATTGTAATTAAGTTTTTAAGTAGTTTAATTGTATACGATATGTTCTATTTCGGTTATAAACATAGATATTTATTTTACTTTATAAATAAATAATATTATATATGTATTGTAAATAAATATTAATTAATCACTATGGTTTTAATCTTTTTAAACAACGGTATTGTTGAATGAAAATATTTTGGTGTATTACAAGCATATTTTTCTCGCTGAATTCTATTTCAGAATATCCTACTAAATGTTAAAAGAAATTAAAATTTCCATTTCAAATTCATATTTATATCATTAATAAGACAAGTATAGTTTTTTACACTTAAGAAGTTGAAAATTTATCCTTAGCGTAAACTAAATTTCTGTGTATATGTCAAAATTCTTTAGTATTTTTATATAGAAAGGAAATATTTTGTTACAGTGTAACACAATTACTTGATTTAAATAAACATACTTTGACCCTGTTAAAAGATTTTTCTTCCATCGCAAACGCTGCATACTAGTTTTATTTTTGATAGTGTAAGATAGCTTAGCTAATGTACATATCTACATGCATGATACTGCATGTTAATTATGAACAAAAGTATTAAATAAAATTCCTATACCACTCCTATATATGATTCATATATACGTGTCGTATAGAAATTTCATTGAAACAATAATTTATGTTTAACAATCATATAGAACGAAAAATATGCTTGGTGCAATTATTTTAGTAATAAGCTTTGTAGAATTAGTTAAAAAATCGAATTTTAATGTTGCTATCGATTTTTATTATGCCTACAATGATTCTGCGAGCGAATGAAGTATACTGACCCGTGTTTTGGCGGAAGTATTGGCCCCTGCGTTGACAAGATAGTCGACAACCATGGCGTATCCAGACCGAGCGGCGCAATGAAGCGGAGTTAGTCCATCCCGGGTCCTGCAGTCAACGAGGGCCTGGGCTTCCACTAGAACCTTGATCATGTTGAGTCGTCCCCATTTGGAGGCCACGTGCAGAGGGGTGATATTGTTCTAAAAATAGTAGGAAGTAGAGCTTACTATTAGTTTTATCTCAAAACGAATCAATATTATAATTATATGAGTGAAGAACAAAAGCTGGTTGCCTTTAATTGCTAAAAATTTAATTTAATTTTAAAGTAATTTTTGTTTTGTTTTATTTAGTGGAGAACAGTTCTGTTCTTATTTCTTCAACGGTTTTTATTTAATTATTATTAAGTAACAATTAAAATAAGCGTCGGAAAATGGAAGCTTTGTTAAAAAAGACTAATTCATATTTGATTAAGAACACTATTTCTTCCATGAAGAGGCTATTTCCATTATTTTTTATTTGAGTCTTTGAAGTTGCATGTTTTTACGTAGATAATTTGATTAGAATACGTTAAGCTAATGTAAGTCATTTTAATATTGCACAATATCACATACAGTACATAATATACACTCTATTTCAGTCACTTAAGTTCTTACGTGAGCCAGAGTAATTACAGTATTGGAGGATTGGTGCATATTTTTTATTTAAAAACGCCGTTTAGTTTAATTAGTAACATAGCAACAATTAAGTTACATTAAATGCCACAGAAAAGTGTTTGTCGTGAACATCTAAATAATATTTCTTCTTAACGCTATAAATGAAAATTGTATATTACTATCTATTGTATTGTTTAAAGTAATTATAATTATTAAAAATCAAGATTTAAGTAAATTCATTAACATATTTATTTATTTTAAATCTTTCAAAAATAAAAGATATCCAAATTTTTTAATTCTTTAATATAATTTGATTTACATAATATATGCATATGATATCAAAGTCGGTGAGACATGATGACTTTTACTTAAATGACTAACCTTTGCCTGAAAGTTTACATCAGCTTCACGTTGGATAAGCAGACGTCCTGTGTTTTCATTTCCATAATGGGCAGCAATGTGAAGGGGTGTAAAGCCACTCTGAAATTGAAAATAGTTATAATAATATTTGCATAATCAATAGCGTTTTTTATTTAAAAATTTAAAATTCCTAAACAATTTTAATCAATTTTATTCAAAATTTCCATATATAGGAACGATGTCTTTAATGATATTTATCATTTATTTATTTAATTTTTTTAAATGTGATATAAGATGAATTTAGAAACATATTATAATTATAATATCAAAATATTTTAACAAATATAACTTGAAATATGTTCTCAAAATATTTATATGGAAGCAATTCTAACCTATTACTAAAAACTGCAGACAGTATTGATATTATCTTATTTGATTCATACCAGTGAATAATACTTACACATATATGTTATACAGGTACCTCACGAAGTGGGGTGTAAACCAGAAAACCAGAAATAAAATCCATACATCATTTAATGCATTAACAAATTTCATAGATAATTTCATAGATAATCATACATAATTTCATACATATCATACATATTAGAGTCAATGATATCATAAGAGTCACAA
>JAYRBW010124802.1:0-16641 GCA_036023295.1 Invenusta paracnida | reverse complement strand
ACACAAATTGTTAACTGAAATGAATATTTGGATTCATTGACCCCAGTTTCCTATCTGCCATTAATACATTTCGAGGCATTATTTGCATTTATTTTCGAGTTATTTGGAAATTTCGGTTACATTGGCAGCCATTTTGAAATTATGCTAATTAGCCACCTTCCCGGGGTCAAATTTTGGAAAACTTTTTTTCATGGGTCTAGTACAACCTAATGATACACCTAAAACAAAAAAACCTTTATTATAAATTTTTAGGGGTCAAACCTTATATTTTTTGCCGTTTTTTGTCAAATATTGACCCTACTATATACTTTTACAGCCCCAAACAAGTAAGTGTAGTAAAAACAATAGAAATCAGAATCAGTTTTAATATGGTGCTATTTTAATTATATAATTTTAACCCCAGATAAAATATAAAATAAAAGACGACAGAATACTTTATTTTGAAAAGCCCTTTGTCGCTGTAACATACTACTTATGTAATAAGTAATATATGAATTCTGTAAAACTAAAACATACAATTTTAATATATATAAAAATATATATTTTAGAATTAAAAATGTGTAATCTAATTAACGACAAAACAAATATCAATATTATAGTCCTTTGCGATCACGCTAATTAAATTTATGAACAGAACATTTTGGGGTTACAAATCTAATTTAGTAAAGTTTATTTTAATCAGATAAATAATTATTTATGATTAAATAGAAAGTAAAATAAGTATATACGATTTTAAATTATTTATTTATTCATATTTCCTTTAAAAATATTTCATATTTTCCAATATTGTTCAAATCTATTAGTTTATAATTTATGCAGTAATTAATTAAGAAATAGCAGATTAGATTTGGCATATGTCAAACAATGAGTAATAAAATAAACAGGCAAGGTACCTTTGTTTCACTATTTAATCTTGTGATTTTTGTAGAAAACAGATTTTGCTAATGGCAGAATTACAAAAAAATTTGACTATAATTGCAATCCAAGAAAAGGAACTACTTACTGCTGTAAATCAAAGCTTTGCAACGGAGTTTCACAAAATAAAGTCTCATCGTGGATCCACAACATCATTATCGCCATTAATGTTGTCTTCTTTTATCGCTTTAACACTCCTACGTGTATATTTTACTAAAAATACAAATGCCATTATTTTTCTGTGTACACCTATTAGTATTATTTGATATGAGATTATATCGTAAAGAATTTATAATCATCTATTGATATATAAAAGAGAGCATAGTCATATTAAATGTAGTTTTTGTCTCATGTAAATGTAATAATATATAGTATGAATGCCTTTAATTTTGACTTTCTCCTATTAATGTACAAATATTATAGAGATGATGTCTCAGAATAAGGATAATACGCAGCTTTTACTTTTGGTTTTATTCAAGTATTTTAAATATGTAGTATATGTGTGTATTGGAATATAGGATTACTTTTTGTATCGGATCTATGGTAGTAATATGGTATTTTATTTAGTTTTTGATTTTTCTATATATATGTATTTGTATGATTTGCAATATATTAATAAATTGTATAAGATATAAGATGTATTATATTATATAAAAATAAGACTGCTAAGTTATTCCTTATCTTATATTTCTATTAATCAGGTTAATTTCATTTCGTGAAACAAATGGGCTATAAATATATATAGTTTGCTTCAATGGTAGCATATTATTTGTCAGAAAATCAATCTTACTTATTATATATTCAACTATTTACCGTTGTAAGGTATTAATGATAATAAACTATTTATTTTTGATTAGTAGAAATAAATATATTCATATTTTTTGTTATAAATGAAATATGCAAAAAATACATAAATACTACAAAATTGTATTATTAGTAAAGCCAATATAATATGAGTAATAATGAACTGAATATTAGCAGAAAAAAACAATTGGTAATTTGGAGCAGACATAAGAATGGATAATAATAAATAAAATAATCTTTATTTGCAATTTGTAGAAGTAATACATAATATACATATTGTAAGGAAACGATATTTAAAACAGCTGGCAATAGTTCCGAATTAGTGTGTTTTTGGTGTCGCTATGCCTACACCGACATGAAGCATTTTCACAACAAGCTTTTAGAGTTCTGGCTGGTCACGGTAGGTAGTTGCCTGTCATGAGTGGTTGATCTTGACTGAGTCGGGTATCTGTGATCATTTCGAGGCGTCAGGAGTTTGTGCAGAACATGGTATTTTAGTCAGTAAAAAAATCAGAACTTTACAAGTCTGGAAATTCCCAACTTTACAATAATATATGTACATATTTTCCTTATTGTAAAATTCATAAAACAACAAAAATTACGGGATAACTTTAGCAATGGGATATTTTTACAGAAGCAATGAAATCCATATGAATTCAAAAGTGATAAGTAAGCCAATTATTATGACATAGTAAAATAATGTAATTTATATCATTGGCAAGACTTTATTCAGAATTTTTGTTGTCAAATTTTAATGAATTTACAGTGTTGACCTACTCGTCGCAGTTGCGTTTTTGTTTAGATACAATTAATTAAGATTTATAATTGGATATATCTCGTCAAAGAGTGACTGTCATGTTTACCGTGTATTATAATTATTGCCAGGATAAGCCATACCTAATAGGTATATTTATTTAATTTAGAAAACTATTAAATACTTGTATATAATATTAATAGTGCATAATTAAATGCAATTTTATCTGACAAAACTTTGCATTACATTTTCTGTTAAAGTTGTAATACTAAAGCATATTTCGGAAAATATTAATTTATAATTGTCAAGAAAAAATGTAATAACTTACTACGTGAATTTTAATGATAAGTTCTGTCATGAGATTTTGTAAAAAATATAAAAAATCGAATGTAATGTTTGCGTATTAAATGAAAACCAATTTACCAAACCTACATAAGTTTCACTAATTATAATCTTTGTAAGCCAAATAGCAGTAGGTATACGCTGGTAGTATATTTAAAGCTGTTCACACTGCTTTAAACGGAAAAGGCCAGCAATTGGCGCGATTCTCCACGATTCTCAATTTTGATTGGCTGTATCCCGGCAACCAATCCGAGGCGTGCTAGGAGATCTTGTAAATAGAGTACACAAGAAACCCCCGCGCGTCAGTTGGATCGAACGAGCCGGCTCGACTCAGTGAGTTGGTCAGTATAGACGATCATGGCAATCCTTTCCCTCAACACACTGAAACTTTTCTTTGAGAGCACCTCGATCCGAGGCTTTTCTCGGATCGTGCGGACCAACAGCGTTTTTCTGCGCGTTCTCTGGACCGTGTTTGTCGTCAGCACGACTACCTTCCTGGCGGTCTCCGTGTTTAAGATCGTTGTCGACTATCGCGAGTACTCCGTGAACATCCAGACTTATCTCGACATTGACGGCAAGTCCGCCTTTCCCTCGGTGAGCTTCTGCAATAACCAGCCCTTCTCTCAGCGGGCCTACAAGGCCTGGAGGGAGGAGCGAGTCCTCACGCCCACGGAGTTCAACCGGAATATCCGGGACCTGGGCTACAATCTCCTCCAGCTTGAGCCTATCAACACGAACCCGGCTTTCTTCTTCGCAGCCGGGTGCGACCGACTGGCCAATTACTACCAACAACTCACGCACAATGTGGCAGTCGAGCTGGGCCACGATGTCTCCTCCATCTACCTCTGCGTCTTCCGCTACAAGGGGAGAATGGTGCTGACCGAGATGTGTCAGGACAATATGATCCAGTTGAGAAACTTCTCGCATCCCAGCTTCTTCAACTGTTTCACGGTGGAGCCGAAGCTCGAGTTCGCGCACGACATCACCCAGTTGGCGTTGGTCATTTGGCTGGGGCCAACAGAAGACCACGATATACAGTATCGACAGGCCTTTATCTCCGACATTTTTGAGCAGGCCTATGGACTGCGTGTTGCCGTTCACGAGCCTGGATCCTTCGCTGACATGGAGCAGCACGGGATCCAAATCGAGCCGGGAAAGATGAACCAGATTAGCTACCAACCGGCCAAGTACCAGCGTGCAAACACCATAGTTCGACCCTGTATTGAGGGCTTTGAGGCTGAAAAGACCTACGTTGACCTGAATAACAACTACACCTACGAGATTGAGCTGTGCCTCAAGGTTGAGCTGCAGAATAGGGTTTATGAGAAATGTCACTGTATTTTCAGTATATATCCACGCCCTCACTTCCCCAACGACGAGAGACCATACTGCGGTAAACTTAACGGCTCCACCATCGAGGAATTAAATTCCTTCTTTAAAAGGGCCATGTGTGTGCAAACTGTGGTCGAGAGGGCCATCGAGATCAAGGCCGAGCTCCAGAAGACTGTCTGTGTTCATCGATGCACCAACTGGAAGTACGAAAACACGGTTTCCGTGACAAAATGGCGGAACACCAACTGGCAACTCCACTGGCTCCGGGAATCTCTGACGCGCTATCAGCAGTTGGATGACAAATTGGAAATGAACGGGAGCTATAAAGTGGAGTATGATCGCGTGAAAGAATTTCTGTTGCGGAGGAATCTCACATCTTTGGGTAACAATGGTAGCAACACGCCTGTCAGCACCTTCGACAATCGCTATGCATACGTCTATGTGAATCGGGAGAGTAATAACACGTTCGTCAAGGTCGAGAAGTTAGTTCTCACGCTCAATGCTTTGTTCAGTCGAATTGGTGGCCTCTGCTCCCTCTACATCGGAATGACGTTGGCAGTAGTGATCGAGTTCATCGAGTTCATTTACCTCGTTATCTGTGGTTCTCCCAGTGGTCCAGAGGACAAGAAGCCGCAATCCAAGGATGACGAGGAAGATAGAGAGTCAGAATATGGCCAGAGAGGGATGGCAAAGAAACGAATTCACAGACACGACTCGGTGGCAGAGGATAACGAATACTACGGCGATGAGGATGATGACGGGCAGGTGGACATACCACTTACGAAGCGACGAAGCCGGCGTGATGAAGATGAAATCCTGGACAGGCAGTTGGACAAGCCTAGGGGAGGCAGGACGGAAAGAAACGGCGGTGATGTCTGCAATGCCGGCGGAAGAGGCGGTGGTGGGGATGATCAGGTGTGGATACCGAATAGAGGCTCCAGGAAAATGGGGGTCCAGAATATCTCTGTCCAATGAGAAGACAACAGGAAAGCCTTGGTGAGGAAACTAGGCGTCAAGAAGCAGCCAAAGGTAGGGCTTATAAAGGCACTAAACAATGCTCTTTCAATGAGACAAGCTTTTACAATGGTTTCAAATACTTACAGACGTGTTATTTGTTTGTGAGGATGCATGTACAGAGAGTGACTACCTCCCTCGTTAGAAGGGAATATTGCGAAAGAATTCTACCAGATTACTGAAATTATTATCTAAAAAATGGAACATATTATTAGTCGTTTGAGTTCAAAGTTTGTAGATATCAGTTTTGCATATATGTTTACAAGTATAATAAGGAAAGCTTGGACTACATTTTTTATTTAAGAGAGACAAATTTAAGACGGCTGTTGTGCAAATTATTGTTAGACTCTAATCTCTGTACATAATATACTCACACACAGTATATCCTAATTATATTTATTATCAGATTTATATACATACCTATATATATATATATACACCGTTGGGCATAAAGAATGATCCCCTATAGCAGTTATACTTTTAAATAGAAAAACGATTAAGCCTTATTGATGTGAAGATTACTCGAGTGATGTTTATGCCACTGTTTAATGCTTTATAAACAGCGTATTAATTAATCGGCAGCTAATCGATATACTTATGCATAACCGTTATATTATGAAATACTGATTGATTTTATTAAATTTATACGTAGGTATTAGAAAATAATGAATGTTTAATTACTAACTAGTTTTAATAGCAATATATGTCAGGTTAGGCGGTCATTCTTTATGCCGAATCGTGCGCTGTACTGGACGAGGACAACGTATTCTCGCTCTATGTATACATGAGGACACTCCACCTTTCCGCTATGGAAAACAAACTCTGCGGCCGACTTTTAAATCATCCTAATTTGTGTAACTTTCACAATCAATTTAGCATATTTTCAATAATTAATCAGTGTATCCTGTTTGCCTCTTCTGTACCTAAGTATTATCATATATTGTTGGGCGGGGGTGTTACCGTAGGGATTCAGGGGGTTGGGTACAAAAATGGGAACACCGATAAATATAGTGCACATTTATATTATAATTTAAAGTTATATATAATGCTTGTATGCAACTTGTTTATCACATATTGTGAAAGGAATTTGGTTATGCCAAATGCAGACCACTAATTAACTAACTAATACAGTAGATCAAGAACCCAGTGCAGAAGCCGGCCGCAACAGTCCTCACTCCTGATGTAAACAATCACGTCATATTCATAGTGTATGTCAGTGCTTAGCACAGAATGCAGTTAACACCAAACACTTCATCTCCTTATGTTTACATTGTAGTAGTTTTATCCTTGGTATCGTGTTGAGGTAGAGTTTGCCTAAACACTGCTGTACACAAATTGAAATCATATCTGTAAATTTAACCCCCTATCCATACCGGGCGTGGCTTAAAGTAGGGCGAAGTTCCCAAAAGGCTCCCTTGCAAAACAAGTTTCCGTGACTACTTTTTCTAAAATGACGTTTTATAATTTATTAGTGCGCGCTTTATTTACTAGTGTGCACCCAAAATAGGTGTTAACGTGACAACACTCTTTCCTGAAATTCCCCTTTTTTGTTAAAAATAAATCGAAATATACTTTTTTTATTCTAGAAAAACATGCTTAAATCTTTCGTATTTCATGAATTCTGAATAGCACATTGATTAGTTAAATATAATAAATTGTCAAATAGAAACAATAGTTTTTTTAATGAAACAATTATTCCTAAATTAATGAATTTTTAGAGAAAATGATTAGTTTTATAATTATAGTGGGACCTAGCAAGCCCCCTTGCCCGGGATATAGAATCACAAGAAGTCCGGTATGGATAGAGTTAATTCTGTTTCCTATAAAGAGGTTGAGTCCTCAGAAATCCTCAGAATACTCTCTCCCACATACCTACTCTTGATATTTACAAAACAGACCCCAACTCCCCTTTATTCACGCAAGTTTTTACGTTGTAGTGGACCAATCATGAATCAGGACACATCTCTTCATTGTGCTTATTAATCTGCACTCTCTACGTATGTATTGTAAGCACAAATACTGGTGTACTAATACATAGTCACCTTTATTTCGTTTAATGGTTACTTGGCGCACTACATATTTGGTATTATGTCTCTCTCAAAACAATCCTATTCCGTATTGGGATATTGTACAAAAGGTTATCCTATTTTACGAATTATTATTTATTACAAAAATATTCACGCACGCCTCTCGATTCGGAACTTCTTGGAGAAGTTGTAGATTGACTTGCTACATGCTTATTTGTCTAAAATGTAGCTTATTGAATCCATTATGTTGCACTACATATGTTATAAAGAAATACACCATGTGACATGCAATGCAGTTTTCCATTTGTTACATTGGATAGAAGCTAGCGGCTTTGGAGGTAGCTAAAGCTGAATATACGTAATATATATGGGGTACAATTGTTTACTTATAAGTTTAATTAAGCGCCAATATACCAAAATTAAATGGCAAAAAGAGAATAAAACGCTTAGAAATCACCTGTTTGTATTGAAAAAGTTATGCCTGAAACATGCTGATACATAACAATGAAGAAATACAAAATTGAAACTAATAGTTTTGCATTACTTATACCAATTCAAAAAAAGTAATTAATATAGTGAGATGCATTTTAGAAATAGTCTCCCACTGAAATTGTATTAATTTATGTGTTTATTTAAATTAAATTAGGTAGGTGTTCGTTTTTAATACCTATGCAAAAGAAATATGTTAACCTAATGAATGAATTTTAGTTGATATATATATATTGATAATACGCATTTTCATTGTAATCTTAAATTATAATTTACAAAAAAATACTTTTCCAAAAAGTTTTGAAGTTTCGAGAAATTTTGCAAAATTAAGAGATGTAAATGGTTTTCTAAATGTTGCCAACTCTCTCGATTATACCAGATGATAGGCTTACGTGTCGCAATTATTGTCCTAACTCTTATATTCTGGAGTTCCGGCCAACAAAGTAATAATGCACAGTCATAAAGCTTTCCTAAAATATTGTTTTCAAAATAGCTTGGGGTGGAAACTGTTTTCATGCAATATATAAAATAAGTTTCACATATAAATTTACAATCTAAAAGATTGGGCATTTCTGATTGTGATTGTTAACATGACGTATTATTTCAGAAAACTACGTTTAAACTCATTTCTTCATTTTACCAAAAAAGTCAGTAATATGCATTAAACAATTGTTCTAGTCTATAAGTATAAAACATTATACTATTTAACCGTGGGGCAATACCGTGGGGCGATACCGTAGGGCAATACCGTAGGGCAATACCGTGGGGCTATTCGGTCCTCCCAATCTCTTATTTGCGTTGGCATTTTTTATTGAACAGTTTGAATAAAGTAAGCTTTCGTGACTTTTCGTAAAATGAAGTTTCACTACTTTTAGCGCATATTCACTACTGTACACCCTGGATGGTCACTTGACTATATTCACTACTGTACACCCTGGATGGTCACGTGACTATATTCACTACTGTACACCCTGGATGGTCACGTGACTATATTCACAACTGTACACCCTGGATGGTCACGTGACTATATTCACAACTGTACAGCCTGGATGGTCACTTGACCTTAGTAAAAAATCTAGCGTACGTAAAAAATAAATGTATTTTTATTTTCAAAATCAGTGAAATTGTTTTATTTTTTGAATACATAATAAAAGTAAATTATAGTCTATATAATATACTGTAATATTTGTAATATATTAATAATTGTTTTAATAAACAAAATTTTGTCATAAAAAAAGTTTTTTTCAAACGTTTTTCTTATTTTTTTCTATAAATATATTTACTTTATTTTAATGAAATGTGTTACAAAACATCCCCGTTTACCTAAATGCCAAGTTTCAAAACTCTACTCCGCCAGGAAGTTTGCAAATGTATTCGGGGGGTTAAATTTAATAATTATAACTCACCCCGACAGAATAAAAGCCGAAAATGCGGTGACAGAAAACCTTATTTTATATACATCTTCTTATTATGTACACGAATGTAATGACACTTTTAATAAATTATAATTGTTATTAGATTTTTACTCATATTATAGTTTACATTGTAAAGTTAACACATATATAATGATGATAAAATAATATTTTCAGTATATCGCGGCCCGTAGCTACAAATCTTGAAAGGGTCACTTTGGACCCCGCTTTCTAAGCTGTTAAAATTAAATTTGACCCGAATTACGATCTGCCTGTATTAATTTATTAAACCAAATAATATATCGGTGTGTGTAATGAATGTAATAATTGAGTGATTGATGTCTCAGAATTGGTTAAAATTGCCTACATATATGTATAGATAATTGCCTTTAAAAGAAATGAGACAATTTATATAATATTTAGGATAACAATTTAGCGAGGTCAGAGTAGTGTTTAATTGTAATGTGTTGAAGTACAACGATTATCAATTGACGACTAATAAGAGTTAAAACTGTCTCTTCATTACCAAGCCAGTTGTACCCTTTTTACATAAAATAATAATGATGTGTTTACAACGTTGATTTGTTTATGTAAATTTAGCAAATCATTGTTTATAACGAAGGGGGGAAAAACAGAAGGTAGGTATTAACAATAATTGTTTAATCAATAGTAGGTATATATTTTTTAAGGTCATAAAGACAGATGGCATTAACAGTAATATTGTTTAATCAATATATAGTATATATTTTTATTAGCTGTTGACATAAATAATATGTGCCTATTGCGTTGTTATGGAAATCACAACCTATTTTAATTACCCAGATAAATACAAACATCGCAATGATGTATTTTGTAAGGGATATAACCCCAAAGTGAGTTGTCACCTGGGACTCGGGGCCTGGGGTAAACATTGTCGAACCCCAAATTCTATACACGTGTATATTTGATGGATAAATATATTGGTTAAAGCTTACTTATCGGAATTGTTAATATTTTATGAAGTTAAAATAATGCTTTTTTTATTAGTACACTTGCTATTCCTGCCTCCCCTTCCACAATTATTCTTTACATATGGAGATTCTAATAATTTACTGTTTGTGATATATTTATGGCATAATTTGTGTGTTGTTGATTGATACTTTAGGTAATTAGAATGTTTAGCTATATACCTATAATCGATTACTCTTATTGATCGGTGTATATTTGAAATATAAGATATGTCTACTGAGGGGTTTTCGCGGTGTAAATCAAAGAAAAATTGCTCAATTAGAAAACCTCAGTGCGCGCGCCGTCTGGAAATCAGGTTTTCAGAAAATATAATTCGCATACTGTTCAGTACAGTAAACAATTTAAGATCAACTTAATAGATTACGATTAATTAATTACCAAGTTCTCTGTCTGCCGGAATAGGTAAAATAAAAATATATAGAATATTACAAACTAATAAAAAAAAATCAGTTTAAAATAACAGAAAGGCATTTCAATGATGAAAATAAATGTATAATTATCAGCTATGTATATGTAACCTGTTAATGATTCAATAATCCACTCAGCTAACGTTGTCTATGAATTCATTTGAAAGAATGTTGTTAAATTATACATTTTATTCTATTAAAGATGCACTAATTGATCGACATATTATATACTTTTTGTTGAAAAAAATGCATTTTACTCACAAAGAGAACTTGGAGAACATATTTTAATACGTATATTAATTTCTTCTTTAAAAAATTATAAAGTGCACATTTTTATTTATTAAAAAATATTCTTGTCTATTTTCTCAATGGAATATGTTAGAAAACATGTCTATTGAGCTACGGTCGAAGTTTCAAAAATCTTGTCTATCATGAAGTTGAATGATTACGGGGACATATGCTTGCCATGGATAGAGCTCACATTTTGTAAATGCGGAACAGGCTACATTCCACAATGAGCGATATTTAAATCTTATAATAGCAAAGTTGTTACATGGAGCATTTTCAGATATAAATGGCTAATTCGAGGTTTATTGTGTCAAATATAATATTTTACTGATATTTAAGCTAGAAACAATAAATAATAAAACCAGTTCATACTACTTATTTGCTACTAATTTATGCAATCATCGTTGGAATGCAATTGTTTCTGTCAACGAAAATGTCTAACGTGTCGAACCACTTCTCGACATATATCTATGGTTAGTGATCAATACATCAATAGTTAGGCGATTCGTGATTTAGTGCCAATTTATGGCATAACATGGGAAAATTTGATAACATGATTTTTTAAAGAGAGTCTTCTTAAAGGAGTTCTCGTGTGTTATTTATACTAAGAAATGTAAATTACGTTGAATTAGTTCTATTTTATGTATTAATATAAACCAAACTCCATTTCAATGAATTAGTTTTAAAGGACAAATTTTGATAACTAAAATACATTCGCACCTTACATAAAATAAATTTTTGTTCCGAACTAATAAATTTGTAATAAATAATGTTTTAAACAGGATTTAAAGAGTTTTATACAATTTATGTAGGCGTGTATTAAGTGGTTTGTTCTAGAATTATAGTTATTTTAGTCTAAATCTGCAGATAAAGTTACGTTTGAAAATGGTTTTGCAATTAATATTTTTATTATATTCAGTTTTTAATTTCCATTAAAAATACATTACATCGTTTGCATGCATGAATCTGTATAAAACCTGAAAGTTCTATTAAAATTGCCACTTCAAAGACATTATATGTTACATGCAGTCTCTTACTAAAAGAGGCAGAATATTATTTGACTTAATTTAACGTCAATGTTTAGTTTGAATGTATATAAACTATAGTTTTCCAGAAGTAATGTACATAAATTATAGTTCTCAGTCGAAGTTGTAGTATCCTATCCCCCTAGACGAAGGTTTTGAGAAAACATCAGCGAGGCGGAAGACATGTATGAAATCGTGAAAATAAAATGAACAATTTCTATAAAGAGAATTCAGTGACTGCATTTACCTTTTATCTGGCTTCTTACCTTCACTTCAAGTATATATTGAAATCTACACAAGCTCATTTCCAATTGCCCTAACAGCTTTTAAAGAATTGCCAGAAATATAGTTCGTAATGTTTTTAAATGTATTCTGGTATAAGAATGTTGCTGCAGGGTCCGAGAGGCTTCGAGATGTCATTTAAGCGAATATATAGTCGGTTTTAATAAAAAGGGAGGTAAAACACGTAAAGCTTAAGAAATAGATTAATAACGATCAGAACAAATATATTTAAATTGAGGACAAAATACTTCCTCGAAGAAAAACTATTTTCAAATTGATGGATGAGAAAATGTCTCCCAAAAACTCAGGGAATCTCGGCTAGTCTCGGTTAGACTCGGTTAGTCTCGGTTAGTCTCGGTTAGTCTCGGTTAGTCTCGGTTAGACTCGGTTAGACTCGTTTAGTCTCGTTTAGTCTCGGTTAGCTTCGGTTAGTCGAGTAAATACTAAAACATAGCTTTCACTGCGCTAGAAGTTTCGGAAAATGTTTATGTTAAAGTCTTGATAATGTCTCGATACAATGCAGTTGGTAACTTACTATTAATCAGTTTATAATCTGAAATTGAAAGTTTATTCTCTTGTAATATATATATATATTATAATAGTAGGCATATATCCAAGAATATTTTTGACATTTTATGTTTGAACAAATGAATAAATTGTTCTTATAGCACATTATATTCTAAAGTGAAATGTATATTGCCATTTTTTTAAATCATAGTCTATTTTAAATGAATAACAACAAATGGTAGATCTCAAATACAATCCAAAATGCGGTACTAAAATCGACTTTTAAACTATCGCAGAATAAAGGAAAATCAATATTTTCATGATTTTTTTGAAAACTTTATTTAAAGTACCAATATTTGTCAGGATAAAATTTGTTTTTCTAAAATTATTCATTGATTATGATATATCAAAGGAAATATCTTCCGTTTAAAATTGGCGGAAATAATATTGATATGATAAATTGATATTTTTATCTGAAATTAAAAAACCCAGCAGATGATGGTTGCGATAGAAAAATATCGAAATATCGAAACATCCTAATTTTGCTTCTTCTTTGCTTGGAGTCTATTTTTTACCGATGTCTAGTCACAAGCCTCAACCACGGAGGAGTGATGGGTGGGGAAGGTAGTGAGGTAGATTGGAGGACTTTGGTTCATTTAGTTGAAGTAGGTATTGTCGAGAGGTTCGACAAGGAAGAACCAATTGTGTATAGTATCGAGATTGGGCTCAGATATATTTGTTAATCTTAATTGGAACGAAGGCTTCTATATAATTTCTACTATTATTGGGATAGTTTTCAAAGTTTTGTAGCTCACGGTGCCTCTAAAATGATCTATCTTTGTGTATGATCATAATTTGATCTATATTTATGGGAATTTGACCTAAATATTAATAATATAATTACATATAACATTTAATATAAATGTTCGACTTTTGTAAATTTGGCCTTCTTTTTTGTAAATTGACCAATTTCGACGGAATCTAATCTACATTTTTTGCAATTTGATCAACCTAGGTTGAAGTAATAAATACATTCAAAGTAAAATCACATTGTCAGCTTAATATCGATCAAAATGTAACAAATTATAATCGAATACATATATATTCAAATAGTATTTGAGAGCAAATTCTAAAGTAGGTTAAATTCCATAGAAGTAGGCAAGTTAAAGTGGAATCTTAGGTATTAACGTCATTGACATTGACGTATATATTAAATATTGTGATTTTACTGTCTATTTATTTACAGTGCTGATATTATATTGATTCACTTATTTGCGACTGTAAAAACCGTCTTTCAACCTAAATCTAGTTTTCAATGTTTTGACCTTCAAATCTTTTTTAAAACATACGTGAGTGCCAATATATTTTGTTGGGTATTTTTATTACAGCAGATCATTCTATAATCTTTCATATATGTATTTACGTTATGTCTGAGCATGTATAATAATATTTCCAATTATATATCTTTTCGATCAAATATATAATTTGAATTTTATGATCGCGTCTATTTTGTCAGATCAACTGCTGAAAAGATTTCGGAATGTATATATTCCAAGTCTGCTAAATCTCACTCTGACTGATGCTAATCTATTTGGCAAATACATTCATGTAACATTTCCTTATTAGCGCTATTTATTGGTCTAGCTAAGAGAGCCATTCTATGCTGACGACGGGACGAGGAGATTGCTCATCTCTTTTATGCCTGCCTTGTTGTTGCGCAATACATGAACACTCGTTGTCTTGGGGATGGCAAAACAAGTCGTCTTCGTCTTGATCCGCTGTTTGAAAATCAGCTGTGTAACAAACTAAATATTGGTGTCGTTGGTGAGGATAACTGTGAACGAACGAGGAGTAATTGCGAAGACGCACTATTTCTTGACAAAACACTAACACTTCGGCAGTGTTAGAGGAGAAAGATGACGTTATTTAAATAGATACAGCAATTAAGAAAATCTCTTTATTCTATATGGCTGACAATTTGATCTCGATTTTTCTGATTAATCGGCTGTGAGCAACCGAATTTCATCCCCTGAAACACGTGTGGTGTGATTCGGTTGTACAATTAGTTAGCTGGAGGAATTCATCCACAATAATTCGTAATTAAAGGTTGGATACGTTATAGGTAGAGAGAGTAATGCACCGATTTTGTTTTAGTCAATTAAAAAGAATTATCGAAGAATTTGACGCGCAAAATGACTGTTCTTGAATAATTATGCTCAAAATTTGGAAAATCAATTTAAATTTCAAATATGTATAGCATACAAAAATGTCTACCTGCGTGTTTTATTTACGAAGAAATTGGATTTACATCTCACAGTGGATGTAATATAAACAGAAATGTCAACAATGGAGTCGTTATTGCCGGATAAAAAATAGAAATTATGCGATATATACGACAAAACAATGGGCAAACATTGATTTGTGTGCAGAATTTGAGGGAAATAAATAAAAGCACATCATTTCACGTGATTTTAATTATCTATTTCAATAAAGTATACAAGATATTCTATCAGTGTTTGGTATAATATTAGCCTGGCCCTTAGCTACATGATCCGACGTGTTTCATAGGCGCTTTTCTAAGTTCAATAATAAATCGTTGTTGCATACCAAAATCACAGCTGCGTCAAACATTGTGAGAGTTGAAAAGTTTGCGTAAATATAGCACTTATTAAAATGAAATAGGTAGTATTGAACTTTTATTTATGAATTGCAACACTTCGCAGCATTATTTGATCATGAATTATGTATATGTATAATACCCTCAAGAAGGGCTTAACAGCATCCATGTATATTATATTCTAAAATTATACTTTATAAATCGAGTCAAGATATACTCGAATAATCCTAATTTCTTGAATATCGACAGGAAATAAAGAAAAATGAAATCATTTCAAGCGTATAAAGAGTTGACTTACGCACGCAATTATAATAAATTGCTCAACTGACAGGAACAGAGTCTTATATTTAGGATTTAGAGACAATCACGACCCCGTTTCCTGCCTTTGACTCCCAAGTCCATTTTCATGGTGTCAACGTAACTTATTTATGTGTCTCGTTTTTTTAAGGATGAAAATAAAATTGTACTAACTATACTTACGTCAATTATATATATTAGAATACTGTCGGAATAAACTTTTGGAGATGGACAATTCTTTGGAAGTAGGTTCTTGAAACTTGAAACTAATTCCCGTGAGTTGAATGATTCAAAGTTGTATTGTTCATACAATATTAGGATCCTCTCCTCTTGGTAACCTGAAGTATATAGCAACTACTTATTTCAGAGAGATTTATCGCACCCTTCCAATTTGTATTCCACCCCGTAACTGTCCCATCAACAATTCAATTATATAGAAACCATTTCAGTCCTTTTTTCATAAATGAGTAGTGCGGATTAGTAGTAATAAGTAACATTTATTTGGATATTATTTCATACATAGGTGTCATAGAATGGCAATCTAATGGCAATTGTGGCTAACATAATCAGTGGAATAAATTGGAGAATAGTTAAGTGTGGGGTCATTTACAGAATAGCCCAATATAGTCTCATATTTAGACTTTTTATCGATATAAAAATCTGGAAAGGATCAACATTTGTTATCACATTCTTACTTCAAATTGATGCGCCATTTTGTCAGTCGGCCAATCTGTGTTTGTAAAATTAAACAAATATCTCTGATTTCTATCGTAGAATTTAATCAATATAGCACTTAAAAGTCTTAACTAAAATAATCAATTAAAGTGTAATTTCAATTCGCGCGGCTTAAAAAGTAGTCAATTACAAAATCAGCATATCAGCTTATACACTGCTGAAGATGATTGTTTTATAATGTACGAAATAAATCGGAGTAATAATAACTGCACATTTTTCTCGCATTGATGGTATTTTTCGGCAGCATAAGAATTCAATCGTACAGATAGAGTTTTAAGTGGGTTGGACTCCCTCCCGCCTTCAAACCAGAAGGTAGCAAGTTCGAACCCCAGTACATACTCCTGCCTTCAAAGGTAGCAAGTTCGAACCCCAGTACATACTCCTGC
>JAYRBW010124801.1:0-38788 GCA_036023295.1 Invenusta paracnida | reverse complement strand
CACGTATACCTCGTTTTGAGTGGCAATTCTTAGAGATTTACCAGGTAAACCATACTGGACCTCCTCGGCCGCCATACCCCCACCCAATAATTGTAAAAAAAATGGGGGGAAATTAGTCTTAGAATAATGTGTATTGAAGCTAATTATAATCATGAAGCATCCATATTACATAACCTATATCTAAACTGTTAAATACTTTAATAAATAATTAACGCATAGTACATACTATAAATCTAACTATATTCAAATAATAAATATTTTATAATCATGTGTTTCTTTGTATTTATTTGGATAACTTTTTCTAGTTTAATTTTGTATGACTAAATGAACTTTTCAACAAAAAACACAATACTTATAATAGATGGAATATACTAGCTGTAAATGTACATAAGGTACTATAATTTTTCTGTCGCACATTGCGTATTTTATGCCCCCTCAATGTAAAATATCTTCCTTAGGAGAGAGAGAGAGAGAGAGAGAAAATCCATATATATATGGGGGGTTATTTTTACAGATGGGTTGAGGTGTTTATAATAACATGGTTTATTTTTAACCAAACGTTGCCTGGAATAGAAAATTAACGAATTATAATTAATAATTTTAGAGACCTTTTTCTGCATTTTAGGTCTTAGAACCTCAAAACTACTAGGTTGTGACTACGCTAACAGCGTAGCCATGAGCAAATAAGAGGTTGATTTGTATTATTTCGATTTTCTTCCACCATATTATGCCCCCCCCACCCCCAATGTTAACTATATTCCGACACCACTGCTAGTTAGTTGGTATGTTTTATCCACTCATAAAAATGGCTGCTTATAGTGACTGGAATTAAAGCGGTAACTCTATACTTCTTTTTTATCAAAAGCCATATCTCGTTACGGTATATTATCTTTGATTAGTTAATCACCGCCTATTGGTTTTGAAATATTTAATTTTATACCTATTTAGACTTCAGATATTTAATTATCATTTAAACTTTATATTTTACATTTTATTTAAAGTCTAAAATACTAATTCACATAGGTAACCATGGTTTATAAGAATGAAATAAGTCCATATAAAATTAATATGCGTTCCAAATTGAATTTATACCAAACTATTTAAGAACATAAATGTAAAGGTTTAACTAAGCTATGTCGCTTAAAGTAGTATATATTAAATAACGGAAAAAGGAAATATGAAATCTCAGATAAATAATACTAATCAAGGACATCTATATACGTATAGATTGCGTACAAAAGAAAAAAAATGAGTGTAATGAATATACATTCTATATAAATCATTATTAAGAAAAGAAACTCGTATGAAGAAATAAATGAAACAGAAAACTTTAAATCATAAGCGCGATAAAATGAACTAATCTAATGCTCATCCTCTTATATTTTTGTACATATATAGGAGCGTTTCTTTTGATCAGGGATGTTTACACGACTAAAAATTATCAGTATTAGGTATATCAAATAAAATATCAAAAACTTATAATATCAAATGTATACGTATATTAAATAATAATTTAATCAAACAGTTGTCATAAATTAACTAAACATGAACTATAAAGAATAAACAGTGTCTAACACACAATTTTTTAATATTTATTGTATAAGTATTAATTATACACGCACCTACACATACATAGGATCATACAAAAAGTGTTTACTATCTTTGAACCAATAATACAATAGTGAAAATTAACATATTATTATATATGTCTCTTTATTATATAAACTTACAGAATATTTATATCAAAAGCGCTGCTACTTCTTGGGGTAATGAGAAAAGTTATACTAATCTAAACCATCGATACATACTTAATATGCTTATAATTTATATCAAGTATGTTTGATCATTGTATCATATTTAAATATATATTTAATTTCTTTTAACGGAAAATTTAAATTTTATAATTAGCTAAAATGCTTATAGCTATTTTGCAAATAGAGACACAAATCGAAAAGAAATATATTGTTGAAGGATATTTTTATGGGGACAACTGATTAACTAAATATGTATAATATAATTTGCTTATTTCATAAAAACAACATAAAGATCGTACTACCTTACCACATATACTATTAGTATTACATACAAATTATACATTAATTTGATTAATAGAGATTAGATCGAATAATGTACATACGTATCTACCTATTACACTTTCTCTATAATTGAATTAGCAATATTTATACAAATTCTAAGTATATATGTATATCATAAATGATATATTATGGCAAAAATAAATTATTATTATTATTATTATACAATATTATAAAATAATAGATGTATGTAAGGCATAATTACATAAGTGCAAAAGAATGATGTTTTACAAATAAGGTAAACAAACAATCTATTCTAAGAAATTTATTAATGATATCAAAAATATTGTTTATGAAGTATATTGTTTTTTGATTGTTAACCTCTTTTAATTATTATATTTATATAATAATTGCTATGCTTTTATATTTAAATTATTAAAGTTTAGAATAAGTTTATGATTAAATTCAAAAATAAATTTGAATTGGGTGGAATCCATATATCTAAAAATATAATTTTACTTTTAAACTATAGACAAAAAATGAATATAGTATACCAATCACAAAAATACATACTTCGGTGAAATATTTTGTTATAATGCACTAAATTTTAACCGAGATAACCAAATTATTGACCGACATTTTGACTTGATTAAATTTGTTAAAATGTTTAACTCGGGTAAATTGTGTGCTGCATATGACTGTCCAAATAGACAACATTCACCAAAAATGTACTACTGATATTAAGGTGTCTGTCGGGCACAAGTAGTATGCAACATAATTTAAAAATACGTATAAAGTAAATTGAATTAATAGAAGTAAATATATCAAGTGAGCTTCTTAAATCGGATAAAATTTGTGCTGCATGTGACTGTTCAATAAGAAAATGAATATAAAATTAAAATTAAAATTTATTACTACTTATAATAAGGTGTGAAGTAAAAGTAGTATGAACATTATCTTTTAAATATGATTTTTATAGTAACATGTTTTAATTTTGAGAATTTTTCTAGGGCGGAATAATTAATAAACACGACACGCTTAACAAAATTAACACAGTGACAACTCTTGCTATCATTTCTCTATGATTTAAACAAAACAACGATCAAGCTAAATGAAACGTTATCATAACTTAAGTAATTGATATGATAAAGTGTTTTTCATAAAAGTAATTTCAATTATAATAACCTTATTAATACGAAAAAACAGATAGAAAATATTTAACATTACGTAAATAACATTTGATTTTATTAGATGTATATCAACAACTACTTCAAAATTTTATTATGGAGTTTATTTGTATCATTGTAAAGTTTTCATCAAATAAGTTATTAAGCTCAATTAAACGTTTATCATAACTTGAAAAATGCTATCATAAAGTGCTTATCAATTTAGTAATATGAATTATAATAACCTACATAATTGTTACCTATATAGTAATTAAAATGTATATTAGCATTAACATTTAATTAATACAAAAAACAAAGAGTGATATATATGTATAATATTACATTTGATTGTATATGAATAGCTACTTCAAAATGTTACTATATCCAAAATTTTCTTTGTAAAACTTTGTAATAAGAAACTTAATCATTACGAATTATTATCTTCATAATATATATATAATTCATATTATATCATATATGAAGATAATGCTTCAAAGTAATATGAATTATAATAATTTACATAATTGTTACCTATTGTTACTTTGATATATGTATAGTACTTTTAAAAATAATCAATACAAAAAACAAAGAATGATATGTATGTATAATATAGAATTTGATTGTAAGAAGATTGTATATCAATTTAGCTACTTCAAAATGTTACTATTGAAGATATTTGTATCTAAAAATTTCTTTGTAAAAACTTGTAATAAAAAACTTAATCGTTACTAATTATTACCTTCATTTATACTATTTAAAAAGTTTATTATACTTGGTAGTTATCACTATTTAACAAATATATAATAAAAATCACAATTAGAAAGTCAAGAAGTATTCCTCACTAAATATCGTTTTAATACGTTTAATTTAAATACGAATAATTTAATTAAATATACATATTTAATTAAGCGTATTTATGCAAATACATATTTCGATGAAATGTTTAAATCCGTTGTATTTGTAATTAATAAAGGAATGCGTAAATGTAGATTCATTCCATTTTCTACAGACAAAGCCATATAAATTGAAATGAAAAAAATATTACGCATATTTCATTTTTGCCGCTGTATTTCCAAAGATCAAACGTTTATATATTTACAGTATGATTATATACACGTATTTTGCTGCATAAATATGTTATGATATTTAACTTTTAAAAATTATGGGAGTAAAACTGAAACAAAAATATTTCTAATTCTGATAAAAGTTAAAACATTGCGTTTATCATTCAAATTATTATCATTTTAAAAATCATTATTATTTACCATAAAAACCTCTTTCGTAAGATACCTATATACATATAATATATAATATATAATTGTTATATGTTTTATATTTTATATTTTGAATTATTATATATCTAAAAAGTTTTATGATTAAGTTTAGTAAGTTACAATAAATTTGAATTAAGTATCTCAAAAAATAATTATCAACAACTACTTTAAATTTTAATATGGGCTGGGGTATAATGTTAGTATCCATTATGGAGTTATCAGTTAAGTAATCTGAATAATAAAATTTGATCCTAACTAATTATTACTTTCTGTCAATTGAATAGATGAAATCAATTGATATTGAACATATTATAATATTTGATTTCATTACAAGTATTTACAACTAATTCAAAATTAATATTACTATGGCCATGGAGTTGATGTATACTTGTATCCAGAATAAAAGATTGATATACTTCATTTTTAATGATAAGTTAAAATGTTTTTGTTACATAGACATAGACTATTAAAATAAAATAAATCTGGTACAACAACGTGAATATCAACAAACATGTATTATTCTGAGGACACATAACGTGAAACTTTTTTTGTATTATGGGGTACCCATAACAATATAAATAACTTTTTGGCATTGTATAATTTCTGCAAACATGAAGAAAAATTATATATTTAAGCGCTACAATGCAATAGTTTTGGAAAGGTTATTTAAGGTTGCAGGGATTTGTCATAGTAATAAATATACGTAATTCCCAAATATTAATGTCATAATTCGGTAATAACGTAGATTAATGTATATACTACTAATTCATCTAAATTCTATGCACAGCCTACATTTTCCCATTTTCTTAAACTTTAACATGTTTGTTAAGTTTTATTTTTTTATATTAAAAACGTTGTGCAGCACTCATTAAACTCAAAAACTTATTTATAAATTTAATATATTATAAATAAAATTAAAAACGTTGTTTTACTTACCAAAGATATCATCTTTGATATTGAAAAAAATAAAATTCATTAAATAAAAAGATGTTAACTGAATTGAAAATAAATATCGCACAGTATTTACACCATAGTATTAGCAATGCTAATTATCGATTATTAAGAATTAATAATTTATTAGTTATTAAGACGATAGATGTTAGATATTTAAATTTAAATAAAGGAGTTATTAAAAAAGTTCAACCAAGGTGAAATAAAGAATCAACCACGTTTAAATATAATCTTAAATTTGTATGCTTTTGGTTTTCAAACAATCAATAAACTATTTATATTATTAAATATTCTTTTAATCATAGATCAATTCTTTAAACATTGAATAAATGAAATAAAGTACTAACATTCTTGTATAAAAACTTGTTCATAGGAAAGAATATCATGTAAATCATAGAGTGTTTATATAGAGTAAATAGAGTGAGTATATTTTCCTATTAAAAGAAAATTATTAAATTTATTAATAAAATTCTATTGATTATTTTTTAGCCTGATAATCCACTTTTCGTCAAATAAGACAACAGAATTCAATCAATACACGAGATATGCTAAGGTTGATTTCAGAAAGCGTTAATTATGGAAATCTACAAAAAAATCAATAAGCAATATTTCGCGTGAAATGTATAAATCAATCAGACAATATTCAGCAAAACGATCAGCTGATATTACTACTTGTCAATTTCAATATTTTGCTAAATTATATGTTTTTTATTTCTACATTGTATATTTCTGGATAGGAAAAAAAATATATAGTAAATAAAATAATGAACATAGCGCATTTAATACCGCAGCCAAGAATTTGTTCTCTTAAACTTAAACTTGTTGAACATTCTAGTTTGAATATGTCATAAATATATATGTATGTATATTTATTTTAGACGATGCGGTAGCATCGTCAAGCCAAGAACAAGAACGTCAGCAATTAGATTGAGAGATGCTAACAGCTCTAGTCATTAATGCTAAGGAGAATAGGCCTATTTTTGGCCGCTAATAAATCGAGCTAGAATGCATTAAAAAGCTCATGTTTGCATCAGCGTAATCACCAAGAACTAAGGAACAAAATATACCTAATATGAACTTTTAAAGGGGTTTCTAAATACTTTTTTAAAAGTGGTCAATTTCGATAAAATCTGTTCATCGAAAATTTATTTTTAATATTTTCGTAAGTCAAGGTGATTGATATTTACGTTTTATCGGAAAATACATTTTCCACATAATAATTGATATTTTTAGATTAATCGCTGGAATTGCATCAATAAATGTAATACAACCATAGATATAAATATTCTTTAAATAAACTAGACTGGCAAACTTTGCCGGTTCGCGGCGTTTTCTATTTGGGGTAGAAATTAAAACAAGCGAAATGACGAAAACTTGTTACGCTAAACCGAGAAGCAATTGTAGTAATAAGAGCGATCCTACAAAGGAATACATTTTTATTCGTAAGGACATATTATTGGAGTATTGTTTTCTTTTTTAATTAAAGTGACTAACACTAGAATAACATGTTTATATGCTTATTACATAAAATGGCAGAATTTTGAATTTTTACAAAAGTGGCAGAATTTTATTCGTTTCTTGATTAATTTTGTTTTTCTTTGGAACATAGCTAGTCCTTAGTTATATCATTCATAATTTATGAAAAATAGAAATTTATATCATCAATTTCGACAAAAAAATAACAATTTAAAAAAATATTGCAATTGCATCAAAAATTTATTTTATTTTATTTGTTATATTTTGAGCAAAATATTATAGTTAATCTATATCTATGCCTGCGCCTCAATCAATTAACGATCCTACACCTCAATCGATCAACGATTCTGCGCCTCAATCGAACAGCGATACTAGTGGTAATCTGTTTAACAGATTCGATAATACTTTTTCTGAGCTGAATGATTCGGCTATAGTATCCAGTATTCTTATTGACACTTTTACAACTTTTAATAATATCGTTAATTTTGAAATTGAGATCGATCCACTTCCAACTTTTGGTCAGCCAATTAATTCTAAAGTTGTTGCGAATTTGGATTTGGCTGACGCTTCTCTGATGAAAACAACAGCTTTTTTGACTTAGATAAAGATATACACAGGAAAAATAATGAGAGGGTAATTGAGGCTTGTGGCATTTTGTCTTGTGGAGAAGATATATTCATCGCTTGCCTGACATGCAATGTAGCAGTGTGTTATGAACACATCAATTCAGAATGTCAGGACCATAATAAATTATTATATGCCGCACCAAAAGAAGCCGATCATTCGCAAACAGAACCAAGACAACGTCCAACTACCATCTCTGATGATGATTCTGAATACGAAAATGTCAGCAAACCATCTGAGAATGAAGATGATCAAAGGTCAAAAAGACAGAAGACAGCCCCGACACAAGCAATAGAAAAAATGCCTGAACATTTTGAACACGATGAAGGTGTTAATGTAATACAACAAGTCCCACTTGAAAAAAAGCATGTAAAAATAGGTAGATCAAAGGATCTTGAGCGTAGTAAAAAATATCGTGGAGAATCTTATAAAACAAGGAAAAATCAGACAAAGCCGGCTAAGTGCGTCGAGATTGGAAAAAGATGTTCTGTGACATGTGTGCATGAATGTCGCTTGATCAATGATGTAGAACGCAACTGTTAAAAGAATTTTGGAACTTGGGCTCAAAGCGATTACAACAAGAATATATAACCAGATTAGTGCACAAAATTGAGATAAAGAGAAAACGAGCGAAATCTGACAAATCAAGACCCCGTCATTCTAAAAGAGTACTACATGTAAACAGGAAATCAACGTTTCAGAGTATGTACGTTTTTCTTTCTGTCTACTCTAAATATCAAAGAGCATGTAGTTCGTCGCTACGTTGATAACGTGATACCTCTAGGGCATGTTATACCGGATCGAAGAGACGGCTGTCCAGCATTTAAAAGTTAGAAATATTCTCATTATCGCACTCAAGTGGAGAACCATATTGACCGATTCCCAAAAATTGAAGCGCACGTTCGAAAATCAAAAAATTACCAATATTTAGCGCCTGATCTGACACTAAATAAAATGTACAACATGTTCAACGAGGAGAATGGTGGTGCAAAATTCAGTTTTGAATTTTATAGAACTATTTTCAAAGATAAAAAAATACAATTTCATCATCCCAAAAAAGATCTATGTTCTGTATGCTTTGTGGCACGATCATCTGGAACGGAATCAACTGTTGAATTTGTCCAACACTTGCAAGCAAAAGAAGCTGTTCGCAGTCACATGAATACAACTGTCTCAAAGGCTCGCAAAACAAATACAGAAGCAGCCATTGTTTTTGATCTGCAGCAAGTTATGTATGTTCCGATGTCAAATGTGGATGAAATTTTTTTACAAATCTCGGCTAGCGTGCTATAATTTTACAGCTTACGATATGGCTCATAATACCGGTACTTGTTTTTTCTGGCATGAAGGATTGGCAAAGCGTGGTTCTCGTGAAATCGCATCATGTTTGCGATATATTTTAAATCAGTACGACTCACAAGGAGTTGAAAAGCTTCACTTTTTCAGAGATAGCTGTGTGGGGCAAAACAAAAACTCAATTGTTATTGCATCGTTTTTACATTTTTTAGAATGTAGTCAAACTTTGAAAGAAATTTCTATTAGTTATTTTGAACCTGGACATGGACAAAATTCAGGGGACAGCATGCACTCTAAATGCGAAAAGGAGGTGAAACAAACTTCTTCAGTTGATGGAGCCGTCCACATACCCGTACATATCGTACAGTGTCTTACACGTGCTTGTACTATAAGACCGTATTCGGTAGTACAAATCAATCAATCATCTATTCTGGACTGGAAGGCTTACTCCGATGCAATAAATATTTGCAACACCAGAAAAGTAGTTGACGGTCGGTGGAGAAGATTTCGACTGGAAAAAGATGAAATCGATAAGAGTGCAAAAGAATGAATGGGCCTTATTTTTCTAAGATAACCATGTCTCTGAATATCGAAAGATATGGCTGCCACGCACGGAACCAAACAAGCGTCCATCACTGCCCCCTTGTGTCTACTCAGGGCCATAAAAATTGCGGCAAGGAAACACAGTGATCTAATGACATTGTGCAAAAAGGTCATTAAAAACGAGGAACATCAAACATTCTACGCAAACTTAGAACATTTCTAACTTTTTCGTTTACATATTTTTATCTGTATTTTTCAAAGATGCCCACACTTGCTGTAATTATGTTGATTAACTGATTTCAAATAATACTTATTTGTTATATTTTCTCAGATTCTGATTCTTATTGAATATAGCCTACATGCATTTATAATCGTGTATACTTACAATATTTGTATTGATCACCTGTTGTGTTGTATAATAATTGTATATAGATTTAACAATTTAATGCATACTTGTTGAATAACTACACATACTTTTGTAACTAATAAATGATCAATTATGCTTATACTTGACATTTTAATTTAACTGTATAATTAAATAATCATTATATAAAAATAAGGTTTTACACAGGGGATCATTGTACAGATTACCAGAAACCAATTGTCGTTAACGCCATATGCAACAGGGGCCAATTGCCTTAAGCGCCATATACAACAATGGCCAATTGTTATAAACACCATATACAACAGGGGCCAATTGTTGTAAAAGCCATAATAATTCGGGACCAATTGTCGTAAACGCCATATGCACAGAGCCCAATTGTCGTAAATCCATTTACTAGTAATTAAAATTAATATATATTAACATTTTTACGTAAGGATATTTATACCATAATATTCATTATAATGTTTTATATAAATTATATCTAAATTTTAATCAATAATATAATTCATTATATTATTTAACAACGTTTCAAAGTGTAAAAGTTGAACGGCTGTCCTGAAAAGTTACGATTTGGCGCTTACGACAATTGGCCCCTATGACGGCGATATATATAAAAAATATATCACATTTTTTAGAGCTAGATAGTAATAATAAGAAAATATTTTAGTAATGTAATATCAAGTACAAATATAGCAAACTTTTAAGTTTCTAGATGGAAAATAAAATATATTTTGGAAATATATACTATCAAAACATTTTTACAGGTAGCTAGCAAATAATTTTAAAATATTATAATGCAAATTATCTTAATATATAGGAAGAAAAGTTTACCTGTCCAGTTTCCTTCAACTCCCTGACAAGCGGTGTCATCATGTTTGCGATATTTTCTTTAAGACAAGCTAGTACCGTGTCTGATGCGTAGACCTTCAAAAATCGATTAGACAATTGATTATAAAATAACGATAGAAATTCTTCATTTTTTAAATAAATAATTAATATTATTAATTATAAAGCTGTAGTAAAATATCATATTTTTATTCTATATTTTTTTTGTATCTATTCGTAAGTGAAAACTTTTGCTAAATATGACTTTAAAAAGTAACATTATATAAGATAATACTTTTAATATTTAAATCAATAAAAGGATGGCTCACTTGAAGTGAAATTGAAGATAGTGTGCCGTCAATAACCCCGAAGAGAAGCGTCTGAATACCTCTAGATGAGGCTAGACCAAAGCGAGTCTCATTTGTAAGATTGGAAGTGAATTCTCCGCCTAAAATAATAAAGGTTAGAGGAGAATAATGACAGAAATGCAGATGTTGCACGCACAAAATTCTAAAAATCGAAGATCGCATCTTATAATAAAGCCAAAAATATAGAGTTAAAAAATAATGGTACATATTATAATAGTTTTTAAAATTAAGAAACTTGATACGAGAAATGAGTGATTCGCAGTGAATTATGCTTATGTTAATGTGGACAAAAAATGATATATTTATCGAGAGCGCCAAGGCTAAAACCATATCTAAATTGTATCCCATAGTCCCTTAGTTTTGAAATGACCAATACCAGCAATTTTACATGTGGCTAACCCTTCGGCAACATGTACTTCCAATAAATGATTTTAGGACAGTGAAACATCAAGTATGCTAATACACCAAAGACATATTGTTTCTGGGAACGCTTAGTTGAATCGCTAACAAGCAGTCAATCGAGATCATACAGACATCGCCTACATATTGATTGATTAATAAATTAGGATTACGTTATTACTTTAAAATAAATAATATTTCAATACATTCTTTTTTACAATAAAAACAATTAACATAGTTAGGTAGTGATCAGAGAATACGAAGTTAGACCGAACCGTAACTTTATTTGTTATATTTGCAATTCGTATTCTATCTCCGAGAAGAGGCAAATATTCATTTATATAACTGATTGAGAAGTTAAGATACAGCAATATAAAGACTTTTGATGACACTTTTTCGTTTCTTGCTCCATAACGATGTACACAAGTATCATGAGCTCAAATCATAGTACTAGATCTTGCTTCGAATAGTGTTATTAGCGGGAGATATAAGGACCTGTATCAGCTGGTAGCCTCTTCAATTAATTTAATTTTTCCGTTTGATAGTACAGCCACAGTTCTAGTTACTACTCGTATAGTATAAACTTGCGAAATATACATATTATATAATTTAAAATAGCGATGATCAAATGATAGCAAATGATGTATTAGAAGTATGTAGATTGCTACATAACTGTCTTGTTATTTTACTAAAGAATTTATTTTTTTAGGTTACTGTAGTTAAACGGACTGGTTTACAGATATTAACTAAATCTGCATATTTTTTTATACCAGAATAAACATTTTACAGGTTTATCACGTGACACCTAATAAGTATGACAATAAATATGATGCAACAAGTTAATAAGTATTATTTTAAAATTATAATGAGTAATTAATATGATAGGCTATATCCAAAAAACCGCTTCTGTTTTTCCCGTTATTTAAAAAAATATATAAAAAATTTATAAGTTATAAATAGGAGTAAAAGGACCTCACTTTCTAGCGGAGGCATATTTAAAAATATTTAACATTTTAAAAAGCAAATTTTAAAATAATAAATCGCTATAAATTAATTTTGCAAATAGCATACGCTGTAGTTAATATTGGCAATATTAAAAGTTTTGTTGTCTATTGCAGTAAATTCTCACCTCTAGGGTAGTGAACCACATCATAGAAGGTAACATCAGGTATTTTGAGAAATCGTGAGCGAACATCTTGCAAACTGAAAGCAAAACATGTGTAAACTGAAAAATATAGGAACATGAGGGCATTTGTCTATAATTAAATATATAAAGTTTAATAGATACGTAATAATGTATTATAAAAAAAAATGATACGTTAATGTTTTAAAACATCCTGATAATAAGTTTTTAAATGCAAAATGAATTATACATTGTTTAAATATAACGAATCTTACTGACGGAAAATTGCAAAGCTTTACAAAGTAATATTCAAAAGGTAGAATCTTCATAAATAATCATTATTTAGTTTACCTTTGCACAGTTTACCTTTTTTATAACAAATTATTTGTCAACTTTGTGAATTTTACTCAAAGCATATATTTTTTTATTTAAAAAATCAACAATTCATAATTCATTTTGCAATTAAATTTTTTGCACTTATTATCAGGTTCATGGTGGTATTCGTCTATAATTAAAAATATAAAGTTTAATAGATACGTAATAATGTATTACAGAAAAAAAAGTAAATGTTTTATAATATCCTGACAATAAGTTTTTAAATGCAAAATGAATTATAAATTGTAGATAATTTAAAAAAATGTGCTTAGAGTAAAATTCATAAAGTTGACGAATAATTTGGTTATAAAAAAAGGTAAACTGTGGAACTAAATGATTATTTATGAAGATTCTACCTTTTGAATACTTTGTAAAGCTTTGCAATTTTTCGTCAGTAGGTTTCATTATATTTAAACAAAATATATTACATTAATTTGGTAAAGAATGTAAAAAGGAATTATATCAAAAATAGTATATTTTGCAGTTGTTTTTCTCTATTTATTTATCAAAAGTAGTAAATACTATAAATGAAGTATAGTAATCGTATTAAAAGTATAGTAGTACTAAAATAGTAATACATTTTTGTGGAATGGATTAAACAATAATTAACAATGAAATAATAAAACCACACGTAGAGTAAAATAACGTTTATTAAAGATCCCTAGCTTTCGAACTTATCTATAGTTCATAATCATGGGTACAGAACAAAACAACAGAAAGACACATTATATATGAGAAAATAAAAAACAAGTGAACACAAATCACAAATGTCAAAGATGACATGATTTGTGTTCACTTGTCTTTCTGTTATTTTATTCTGTACCCATGATTATGAACTTTAAATAATTTCGAAAGCTAGGGATCTTTAATAAACGTTATTTTACTCTACGTGGTTTTATTATTTCATTTTTAAAAGTGACCAGTACTTTTTTGCCATCTCATAATATTTAACAATTGTTGTAAAAATTTGTTTAATAAAAGCAAAGAAATCTTGGGGTTAAAACTTTCCTTAAATATATAATCAAAATGATCAGCATTAAGCACAATTTAAAGATACTACATAAATCATGTACTATAGTCATCAAATAAGAAAAAGTTGCTCAAAATATTCCTTTGTTTATTACCTTAAAACACCCAGCTGACCAATATTGTAGCAGAAAGATTTTCGATGAAGGTAAGATGTCCACCGCTTGAAAGGAAAATGCTCATCTCCATTCTAAAGGAAAACATCATAAAGTTTAAAGAGTAAATAGTTCGCGTTTAATATGCTGATAAATAATGTACTGTACATACAGCATTAAAATATATAATTAGGAAAGATTGTCGGTTATCTCGTTATCTCGTTATAAATAATATATTCTTATGCTTTAAAATGTTTCCTGATACTTAAAATTCGTTCAAATAAACGAATTAAAAAAGATTATGAATAAAGCACAATACTTAATAAAATAAACATTTTTTAATAAGGAAAATGATAGTAGATGTATTTTCTAGTAGACAGGATTAGTACATTATTAAAATGTTTAAATTTAGAAACATCAAACATGTCCGCACACACTACTAGTATATTCTATACCACCTTGATTGTAATACATACAAATACCGTGTACAAAACGTCTCACGAATAAATATTTAGTGTAATTATTATCTAACTAAATATCAAAGTGCATGATTTGCATTTCATATTAACTTATTTTAACAGTCATTTTTTATCGCAGATCCTTTAGTATATATAAAATGTGACTAGGTGATTTTTTCACTTTTGTGTATCAACTACGACAAACTTTGCATAAACAATAAAATCTAATTAGCATAAGATAAACTATTTAATTTAAAAACAAGTTATACAGCAACTGTTGAAATATCAATAACTAATTTATTCTAGACATTGCCATCATTTTTTATACTATCTTCATAAAAGAATCCTTATATTTATAATAAATATACCAACTCATTCTAAGTGCATGATTTGTATTATTATAGGATAATTTATTCCATTTTGTATATAATTGGTACTTAATATTTGTAATCTAACTACATTTTAAGCTTTATATTTTGTATTAATGTAATAATATATTGTTATGTAGTGGATCAATATATTATCCATATATAATTATGATGATGATAATATTATATTAATATTATCCTGATGATGTTCGTAAACGCCGAAACTGGTTGAATGATTGTATTTAATGATGACCACATTAATTTTGACTATTATCTGGTTTTACAACTAATGTTATTCTACTGAGCAAAATAATATAATGAAATACAATAGTTCCTGTTAGATCAGTAAATACCACACTTAACATTTAATTTTCAATATTAAAAAGTATTACTGTGTCTTTTCTGGTTGTTCTGCTCGATACATTTAATGAAAAATATTAAGTGAATATATAAAAAATGAGAAACAAAATAATTATGCTGATGAAAAATACGAGCAAACTCAATAGTGGTTAATATTGAGAAATTTGTTAAGCAGCAATAAAAATAATCTGAACAACATAAATATATTTTATTTCAGTCAAATATTCTATAAAAACTTGCTCACAAAAGCAAACAATAAAAATCATTCCCATTAGCGCTTTGAGAAGCTTCATGCTTTTAAGCGCTTTATAAATATAGTTTTATTATTATTATTATTATTGCTTACAATAAGTAAAATAGTGGCGACAATGCACGCCAGAAATGTGATTACTTCACTGAACAAAAAAATCTGTCGTCCCATTAAACGTATATATTTTTAGGTAAAATTATTTAGCTCCATTTGGAAATAATTAATACTAATTTATAAGATTAAAACTATGGACTTTCGATATAATTAAATACAAGGATATTATATCTTTTGATTTTGTTATAACCCAAAATAATAATTTTCAGTGATGAAATATTTGGAACAAAAAACCCCGAGAGAACAGTATTAGTTAAACAGCCTCCAGTTAATCAGTATACTTTTTGCATGTTATGTGCGTGCGAATACTATAGAAGTTAATATATTAAGTATGTCACCTTTATACTACTAGTTTATATGACTGCCAGTAGCGATTAGGTATAGAACTTCCCATTGTGTATTATGGATAGGTACCTTGACAAGTCGAATGAGTAGATGTAGCATCATGAGATTGTGCAGGTTGAGATAGAATGCCATTTTCTCGCACGAAGATGTCAGCAAAGTGAGATCAACCTGGGCTAAATAAGGTATCTCCAGCTCCCTCCAGCATGTAAATTCGGTACTTTCTTCAAAACGGATAAGATCCTTAGCAGAGAAGATTCCGGTGTCTTTACTAGCGGGACAAAGCTCTGATGTGGCACAATTTGGATGGACGGAGAAGATGCACGAGGACTTTATAAAGTGACCACCAAGAAAACAAACTAATAAAGCTGTTAGGCAGAATTTCCCATATAAAATTTTTAATTTCCCTTAAAACTTAAATAAATTAAAAATAATGTTATTTATAATGTGTAATATAAAACAAAAAATTGTATTAATTGACTAGATATTACGCTGAAAAAATTTTATTTGTACAATGAAATTTTATAACAATAATGAATATATATGTAACCACGAATTAATAAATTTTAAAACAAACGTGTATCTGAAATTAAATGTATGCAATAATCTTATTTATAAGACAAACTTTATTGATAAAAAATAAATAAATTATAACCTGAGTGATTTGATAAAAATTATTTTATCGTTTTATTTTAAAATATTTTACCTGTAACATTAAATAAGTTTTCCGGATAAAATGGAAAGGAACAAAATTAGACCTATGTACATCGATAAGAATTCAAACTTTTGGCTGTTAAAAACATGATTATTTTTTGTATAATAGATTTACATGAGGACCTAATCATCCTGATGATATCAACGTTATAACAATAACGAACGTAAAGTTTCACAACTTACTCTCAATAATTTGAAGTAAAGAGGTAAGCAATTGGACAACGAGTGGAAGTGGATCTTCACTGATTCTGCTGGTATCTGCAGCGTCGATAGGACCTGAGTTATGCACCTCTTCTGAAGGGACATCTGCATGACAACACATGGCTCCATATTTAGAAAAATTCATCGAACTTGTGCAGTAGTATATGCACACAACTGTGATGATTTCTTTTTAAATTAATAATCTTAGTTTTTAAGATAATAATTCATAAAAATAATTGCTATTAACAATTAAGCTCACAATAAGTATTGACAAAACATACAAATCCAAACCGATTTAACTGGTGGCATATTTCAAATAATGTATAAGTGGAGATTTTATCAGATTTTACATGTAATATAATTTTGCATGAATTATTCACATACAAATATATTGTAATATTGACAGGACGATAAAAATAATATATTTTTTAAGATTCAGAAAGAGTCTAGTTATATGTTTTGCTTAACTAAAGCAGAGCTCCTTTAAAAGTGGGTGAACCGTTTCATCTAATCGTTTGTAAAGCCATAAATACTGAAACAATTATACTAATAGAGGGAAAATACCATTTTGTATAAATAGGAGTTGACAAAATATCCACAATATTTTGCAATAAACGACAAAAATTGCTATTAATAAATCAATAATGAAAAAGGATATCATTTCATTATAAAAATACCGTTTCCAAGCTATCTAAAAAGGGGACACCCAAGAAGACGGATATTATGCTAAGAACGCGTGTATATTAGAAAATAAACACCATAGAAAGCAAATAAGTTAGAATATACAACTCAAAGAATTTGGAAATTCCATGCCATAAAATAGCAGATACTGACAAGTTCAACTGGGTCATCTACACCGATAGGTCAGTAGACGAAAAGAGGGAGAATGGCGGAACAGGCATTGTTATTACATACCCGAAGAAAGAACCAGAAGATACTTTCGACCCTAAAATAAGATACATCGCTAGACAATACTGCTTTCTCGCCAGGTATGGTCGCCATCAATTATAGTTACCGGCGAATTAAATGTATTCTCCGGATCTAATAATTTATATAGCAAAATTTCAAACTGGACGATTAAGTATATAATATGTAAGTCAATAAAAATTTAGATAAATATTATAATATACCTAACTACCGAGAGTCAAAACAGTTGGCATGAAGTTATTTTAGTAATCATAACATAAGTGAAATAAATATTATTAATTTAGCAATCAAATTGTATAGATGGCCTATCACGAATACTGTAAACACTATAATGAAAACAAATAATTCCTTCAATTGATGTTCACATTTAAGTGGTCATCATTGGTTTACATTTGAAAACAAAGGAAAATGTTAATTTTAAAATTGTATAAAAATTTCGATATTAGCCGTTTTGCTTCTCACTGTAGCCTTTTATGTAGTACTCCATTCCTCTTTTGAGTTTCTTGTATATCTATCTAGCCAAAAAGGTTCAACTCTCAATACTATTACCTACTTACCGGCAATGACTGATTTTATGGAAATGTCGGCAGGTCGAGTGGGAACTGCTGGACAGCTGTTTTGAAGGATGACATGGGAGATGCTGAGACCGAGCTTCGAGCATATTCCTTCAAGTCTGTAAAGACAGAATTGGATTCATAAATTACTTGCACAATGATTATATTAGCATTACTATTTCTAAGTATCTACATTTTGCTAAATGAATTTTGAGTGACAATTATTTTGTAAAATGAGTTATATTAAAGTGTTAATAAATTGAAAAAGAATATGAAATTATATTTTTCGTTCAATGTTTTCAGTTATTTATTTTTCATTTCAGTAATTTTTTAGATATAATATATCATAATATGTAAAATATTTTTACAATTTAAAATGTATACATTTTAACAAAACGCAAGATTTACATTTGTAAAAAGTAATTATTTATCATTTAGAAAAAAGTTAAAATTACTTAATCGTTAAACTTATCGTCAATCTCAAAACAGCAAAAACCGACTTAGTTTTAAATAATAATAACCAATAATTTAATCAAAAAGGGCATAATATAAAGAACATTAGCAGATAATGTAAATTTATGCCATGCTGTTCAAATAATATTTTAAAATTCATTGTAAATGTTATCATATATCACAGAAAAAATATGACGGAAACATAACGCTTAATAAAGATATACTGTTATGACAATGTTATGTTTGCCGTTAAATAAGGGTATGCGAGAAAATACTTTGATAAAATATTAATTTAATAAGAATTTTAAGTTATTGAAATATCAACCATATGCGAGCGAAATTGATTTTTAACCGCTAATTTTAAATTATTATAATAATTTAAAACCAGCAGTTGTTATAATATTACAAAATACCCAGTAAAATTTTTAATGTGTAATATGTATAAAATCAAACAAATCGGACAATATTATTAAGTCTGGCTGAATACTATGCAGGTTTTTTAAGCCCGACTTACACGGGCAATAAAGTGGATCATAAATCTGTTCTATTTTATTGCCTAACCTACACCGCAATAAAGTTTGACAATAAATTTGCCCGATTAAACGCTTCAGCAAACTTTCTGGGCAAATCTTTATCGCTTGCAAATAGTTCAGCAGTGCTGAGCTTTTTTTGGTAAATTTATTCGATTTCATGTTTCTAATTGGCCGCTCATTATTATTTGTTAGTTTACTTTAACAAATCGTTTTTATAACTGAAATATTTGGTTACACGTATTCATTATTAAATATACAGTATGTCTCATAAGAAACGACTTTTATTAAAACATTTAAAAGTTCATTTGGGTGATGACCAAACGTTAATACTTATGGAACATGCTGTATGTACATAATTATTTATAGCATATTTTATATTTTATTTTACAAATAATCACCACGATGGCATACTTATATGTATAAAATATGAATTATTAAATTCCAAGAAATTCTAATCTATATAAAATGCATATTTTTCCGGACACCATTATACTATTCTTTACAGTTCTTTAACATTTATTTAAATGTATTAAGTGTACAAGAGTATTATGTTTTATATGAATATTTCTTTGGTTTATTCAAGTGTACCTATAAATAAATTAACATTATTATATCGCTGTAATTTATCAAAACTATCCTATCTGCATTTTTCGAAATGTTGTGAAATCGCATTTAAAGAAATTTATAAGTTGATTATAAGTAATTCATATGTAGATAGGATAGTTTAGAACAAATATATCCTCTTTATTAATAATCATAATTGATAAAATATTTTATCAGAACATGCACTAGTGGTACATAAGTACAATAGCATCTTCAGTGTAGATAAGATAGTTTTGCAGATGGGATAGTTTCGATGAATTACAGCGATATATACCTATATGTTAGTAGTATGTATTTTTATTCTCCAAACGTAACGGTATATTAATGGATAATAAACGCTAGATTTCATATAAAGATATAAAAATCTTTTTTGGTAAAATTATAAAACTCACCAAATAATATAAATATATGGATAGTTTAAAAGAGTGATGTTGAGAGAAGTAAAGAAAAAGGCACCTTGCTGGCTTTGAGGACTTTACAAAAATCATCTCCCCGATAACTTTGGCTGGTGATTTTTCAAGGACCCGGAAAAAGTTTCGTCGACTCAGGTCTATTGATGGGCTAACCCCTGAAAATATAAACAATGAATGTTTAAAAGTATCAGCAATCACATTAAAAATTGCTATTAGGTAACAAAATATGGTAAATATAGAGTTGGATGAAATTAAAATTGATTACAAATTGAAACAGTACAAAAAAGCTAAATTATACTACTTACGCAGGTTTTCTTTTTGTTCCTTCAGAAATTGAGCGAAGAGTTTCACGTGTTCCAATAAAGCCTCTAGATACCGGTATGTGTTTATGTCACATCTTGTTGATAAGATTAAAATAAGAAGATATTAGTCTACCACATACTATAATAGAAAAAGTAATGCATAATTAAGATAAGTATATATTACAACACTTAGAAAGCAAAAATATTACATTAAAATTAAAAAATGGTACCTAATATATATAGACTGTTTCTTAAGATTAATTGAAATAAATAATTGAAAACACCACCAATAAAGCCAAATTATTTACAAATTGTCAATTATGTTATATTGTGGAATATCACACGCCGTCCATCGAGAAAAAAGGATTGTCTGTTATAATAAAAAAGACAAATAAATAGACAAACAGTGCATATATACACAACGCGGTAAAGTAAGCTATAATCTCACGATATAGGAAATCAAATATGCATTGCCCGCAAGGCTAACCTGGAGTACACCCCCTGAGAGCGCCACGACATTGACTCTGGCCCTGTGACAACCCAGAGAACATTCACAGTCCTCCCCCTAACCTACTTTAAGGATGAATCCTGGAAACCTGAACAATATTGCCTTAGTCACCATCGATCCATACCTACAGTGGACATGTGATTACGAGCTCGCTGACTCCCATATAAAGTTAGGGGCTACTATGCACCAGAACACTCTTCTTGACGCCGCTTCTGACGACGCCACTGGAACCGCTCCCCCTATTATAACCTAATCGACTTCTCTTATCCGACTACCCCTTGTACCTCTTCTGCCTTCAGTCCCAGGAGGATCTGAGCCACCGTCCTTCCAAAAAAAGGTCTCTCTATTTTATGCATGCACATGATAGAGATGATTCTAGATAAGCAATTTTTCACTGAAGCTCAACAGCGTATACATTAGGCTGATGCTTCCTAATCTAATCTAATCTAAACCAACGCTAAATTGTAGGTTTATATTTCTGAACGTCTACATATAATATGTTCTATACAAATTGTATAAGATCTTTTTTGCATTGTCAATCTAATCATGTATCCCCCAATTATTAAGCTGTGCACATTAGTTTAGCACTTAAATGTTATCTATTTTTTCTAAACAGAGCATGATGTGACACGTAGAAATGTAAGACAATCGAAAATATAAAGTCTTCTGGCTTTATTATTTGTGTTTTCTATTTTACGCAACATACTAAACATGTTACGGTGCTATGTTATGTTGCATATTGTATTGGGGTAAATTATCACTGAAGATAGCAATATTAGTGATAAACACAAAACCAGTTACAGGAAATACTTATTTTTCAGACAAATGTCGTTGTTTTATAAAAATAGAACTTAAATCACAATTTTATAATTAATTTACCAATTATTACTAAATGTTATAGACCAGAAACATCCGATTTTCGATCAGGTAGATAAAAAGCATAATATATAAGCATCACCAATTATATTTAAATATCATTTTTCACTAGTTTATTTTTCATCAAGTCTAATAAACATGCACCAACAGATCTTTATATTTCCATTGCAATGAAAAGATTATTCTATAATTTGTATGAAAAATAGCTAAATAGAATAAAATAAACTTGTGACCTACATGTTGAGAACCAAAAATAAAATAAATCTAAAACTGCGTTTATAATATATCTTACAATACATATTACAAAATACACTACCTATGTATTTACACCAGTAACTACATATATAGCTATTCAGTTAGAATAAATTATTCAAAATAGTTTTTAATGTGCATAACTGTGTAACTGAACATAAAACATTTTGATAATAACTGATTTTCAAAAACCGGATTTGAATGAATAAGTTTAATCTGATTGTGTATCTCTAAAACAAAACAAAAATATAAGATAATTGCCACAAATCTACTTATTGTTAATTATGGGATAACAAATAGTAAAAATAGTAAAAATAGAAAAAGAATATTAAAAATTTTATGATATGAAATGAATGCATTTTTATAAACTACAATAATGTAATTTATATACATTATATATAACGCTTAGGTAATTTGGTCGTTGAGAATTAAATTATATTAATGTAATGCAATGCAATGCGATGCAAAAGCGCTTAAAACATTTTGTCAATATTTTCAAAATATAATAGTAGGTTCTACATTTAATGATAAGACATAATTTTATGGTAATATATACAAAGCCCATTTATATTCAAATATAAAAAGTAAAATTCATAACCTATAAAAATCTAAAGATTAATGAGAATAAATAATAACAGAACTGTTTTGTCTCAATATCAATACGCAAAACCACTCGTGAATTAAGAAATATTTTTTAAATCAGTTAAACTGATATTTCCACCAGAGAATGTAGCAATTGACACTATGGGTTTATCAAAAAGTTGGAAACACAATTATGACTATTCCAATATGGCATAATAAGCGGGAAATCATAAATTTTCAAAAAAATTGTAGAATTTTTTAGTTTTCACAATAAAAATAATAATTCGGTGCTTTCTTGGAAACCGATGGCTTCCGAGTATTAACACAATTATGACACAATCCATTGTGGAGACCGCCATATTAGATTTCCTATTTTAATGTATAGCAGAAAATACCCATCTGGTAATTGATTACATTATATAATGTGATTGGCACCAACAAAATATTAAATTAGACGATCAATGAGGAATTGAAAGAAGTTACATCAAGTGCTTCCAAATTTACTCACAATACACTGTCCAAAGTATCTCCAATGATTTCTTGATTTCTATATATTGCATTGTAATTAAATAATTCAGCATAGTTTTAATAACAATAAAAACTTAATTAATATAATGTCATACAAAATATTCATTTTTACTAATGATTTAAGTGTACGCACATAATTCATATATATACACATGTCTAATAATGATAACAACTATAATCACTACATTATATATTATAACGTAAATGCCTGTTTAATTTAACATTAATTTACTATGCCTGAGGATGTGTGTTGCAATACACGAAACATATCTCTATAATGTATGACATTTTATTTTTAATAGTTTTACAAAACCAAATTAACTGGCCAATAAAAATGTAAAATTACGAACATTTTGCAAACAAAAATCAAATTATTAAAACCAATTTATTAAAGTATGGAAAAATAAACAAATTATTTAAAACATATATTTCGTAGCGTTATATTATGTATATGATTTAAAAAATATATAAATTAACAGAAACAGTATAGTACTACTAACTGTAACATAATATGCTCACCCCCTGCTTGTCCTGGCGTCCTCGTTGAGGAAGTGAATCAAGGCCAAACACTCTGTCTCTCCAGGTTGAACCATCGATCTCCCTTCATCCTCCAGCGACGAGGCCGTAGAAGGCCCCTCAGTCCCTGAACTACCAAGCACCGCCGTCTCCGCAGCTCCTACCCACTCAGCTAGAGCAGAATGCCGAACCTCGCTATCCGAGCGCAGCCACACCGCTACCATGACAACTGGAACGTCCTCTACTGTCGCCTCGCCTTCCAGCGCCAAAAGATCCCCAATCACTAGATCCAAAGAGCGTAGGCAGTATAGGGAGGACTGCTGATCGAGATCAGAGTCCACAGGAAGGTGTGTGAACGGTAAAAGCACGGAGGCGGCAGAGAGACGGCCAGAAGCAAGACTGAGAAGCTCGTGGAGTTGTTGCTGACTGCAGGCGCCGCACAGAGCTAAATCCAGAATGATGCCCAGGTTTTGGAGGTCAAGTGGTACCTCTGCCAGGAATGCGGGAGGGCGGTGTTCCTCTCCTAAACCCAAGATGCTATCCACTGTCTGAGGGGGAAAAGGGTGCATTATAGGACCGAGAAGTATTGCTTTGGTCTCGTTGACGTTGTTTATGTAATAGTGACAAACCCATTTTGATTGAAGCTTTTATAACATTATGAAAACATTTACACATATTGTTTCATTTATTATTAGGTACAATTATTCTCTATCAATATCAGTTATTTGTATTGAATTGCACCCTGTAACAGCATGCAGAAGTAGTTTAAGGCCGGTAAATACCAAGCTGAAAAAACTGCTGGGACATTTGCTTCAGTATATACCAGTCTGCCAAACACAGTTTGTGCAGCAATAAGTTTTAATACACACCAGTTATGTTGAGTGTTTATCTAGTTTATTAAGTAAATTGATTAGGCCTTTGACAAAGTATATTAATTGTATAGTAACTTAAACCAGGTATATCACTAAGCATTAAAGTAGATAGTTTAAAATAAACTATTTTGCACTATATATTTAATAAGAAGAACATATTACAAAATTTAAATATAATAAATTATTATTCGCCTTCAAAAGTCCTACGAAAATTAACTTACTGTGTTCTTTAACAAAATAGTGTCTAAAATCAGTCACTTGTGAAATATATTAATGTGTACAATAATATTTAATGTAATTTTATCAGGGGGGGCCACCGTTTCTGGTCCATGAAATTTGAGGACGCTAATTTTAGATGAAAAATTCGACAACAAATATATATTTTTACATATAAAATTCCTTTCTAAATTACCAATTTAAAAAAATCTATTTATAATAAGTGGTGAGTTAGAAGCTTTAAACAAGGGTGTTTAATGACATATGGGTAACTTTCACCGCGATTGGTGTGCTCGAAAGCTAATTCATTAAACAGGGCTAAGTCAGGGTGATTTAGAAAACGGTATTTAGGGATCAGGGTGGGAGACCCTGTTTTGTATGATTTTATTTAAATTTTCTGACTAAGTGCTTTATTAAAAACTTCATATCGTGTATTCTGATATCATGAAGGATGGATATCTTAGACATGACCGAAAATGTTGAACATATTTTCGATTTATGCATTTTCGAAGATCGAAACAATCTGTTAGAAGGCTACAGTGAATTTAGTTTCCATCACCTGTCAAAAGACTTGTTTATGATTTAATTAAAATTCTTTGATCTCAACTTATAAGGCCTACTAACTGTAATCACGTGATACCAGTGCCAATATCCAGTATGCCCAGAGCTTCGTTTTTGCGTCACTAGACTTTTCAAATTACAATTGCAGGTGTATACAGGGCAACTGTTTTAAAAATTGTGAAATCAGTGTCAGACGCAATTGCTTCTTTGAGACAAAAATATATTTCTTTTTCGCAAGGTAAACAAAAAGTAACAACCTCTGCAAAATTCCGAGAAAGGTGCCATTTCCCTGGTGTCATCGACTGCACGCATATCTCTATTGTTTGCCCTTCAAAAAACTTTGCCGGAGAATTCATGAATCATAAAGAATATTATTCTTTGAATGTTCAATGTGTTTGTGATAGTGAAATAAAATTCACAAATATTGTGTATAGACATCCTGGGTCTGCACATGATTTTAGAATTTGTAATCAAAGAAAAGCTGAAAACGGCAGTCTCGTCGATTAGCGGAAGTGGATGCTGCCACCTCCAGTCTTTTGATAATCTTTCTTGTGCTTGAAAATTTCTTTTCTTGACGCCACGATGCGTCCTTCTATAAAGCGCCCGCAGTTGGTCTACTGTAATTGGTGGTCGAACATTAATTACTGGAATTCTCAATAATGTAACTGTAATCGTTGATTAAGTCTAATAAGTAAAACTTTTCGACTCGAAAATTCATTTCTGTGTGTTTCGGACATAATCGAACTCATGCTAAACCATCAAAATAAAAGTCGCAAATGTAGAATAAATTATAAAACAAAAGAAAAACTTATATGGAAATTATCCTATGCACCTGACTCAAAAATCAATAGAATGAACTATAGAAAGAATGTTTCGAGCACATGAGAGTGATAAAATGAGGACACCCCTGTTTTGCTAAACACCCTGATCTATAAGTCATATCAGGGCTGTTTTATTAAATGCCTTTTCAGCACACCACTTGGCAGACTGTTTCTGCACTTTAACAGTATTTCTTAAATGCTTGAATTGACTTCACAAGATGTCTTGCATCATTCAAATTCTCACATCGTCTCACAGCACAACATTTAAGAGGAAAAATTGAACTAGAAATGAGCTCGTTGAAATCTGACACATTCTCTTTGAACAAATATAAATATTTGGAGACACACTCTAGAATTTGAGGACATCCTTCAGTATTCAAGGACATTTGAGGGTTTTCGAGGTGTATACTCGAAGTATAAAATTTATAATAGTAAAAACTGATAAATAGATATTCTATTTTGTGTTTATAAAATAATTTAAATTTTACCAAATAAACATATTTTCGCAAATCCAATATTTAAAAGGAATAATAATTAATAGAAGCCATGGTTACACAAATGACTTGCGGTGAAATGTTTTAGCTACATATAATTAATTATTAATGAGCGTATAGGCAATATATGATTACAAACATATGCCATTATATTTTTTTAATTATGTCTAATTTATGCAAATTGTAGGTTTTGTTATCCATTTTTTAATGAAGCGACTTGCTGATTTATATTGAGGCAATATTGTAGTGGGAATGGCAAAGTGACAAATGTTTACTTTCATTATGTACATTTAACAGGCTAAAGTAGGTTGCTAGGCTAAAACGAATAAATTAGTTTATATAAGCACATGTGAATTTCAGATAGTTGCGAATATAAATTAAAAAAATACACGATAATAATCAATAAAAAGATAAAAAACTGATAAAAATATAGTAAACATCATTATGAAATTATATAAATATAGGAATTTTTTTGAAATGATTACAAATCTTGAGTTTAAAAGAACATTACAATACGTACGTTAACAGGAATACTCCAATAACATTTATCATACAATAATACTTTATTTCAAGAAGCAAAGTATGCGAAGTATTCAATCCAACATAACTTCACTCAAACTATAATAAAGGCAGCCACCACCTAAGCATATAGCATAAAAACAGAAATTGATGTGGTAGGCTGAATTTATAACTACATTTAGGAAGAATGATAGAAGGCAGATAGCCGTATTTATTCAAGGTACCTCTACCGCAAAAAGGGCAGCATGAGAAGATCTCTGCTCAATGACAGAAGCAACCGTTGATCGCAGGGCACTCAAGCTGGCCCGGCCGAAGGTCCCTTCCCCAGAAATCTTTGATGTTGGGCCAATTGGTACTGATGGTGAAGCCTTGCTGGATGCCAGACGGTCCAAAGCGCGCTCAAAGTGACCAACAAAACGGGCTTCTCCAGCCAAGCGTGGCTCTTCACCTTCGTTGTTGGTTAGAATCTGTGGAAAAGACAGTTATTTATATTGTTGTAGTGCTGGTTTTACTGATTGATACAATAGAAGTTAACAGTATTATAGTATTTAAACGTAATATGGTATTAAACACAAAGATTGGTGTGCTAGAAGCGTTAAACAGGGGTGTTTAATTAAATACCTTTTCAGCACACTACTCGTAGTATTTAAACTTATTTCTATTTATTTAGCTAATATAAAACGATATCATTAAAGTAGTATAGACAGAAGAATTATAGGCAACAAATTAAAATGTATATTGATTGATATCATTATAAAGTGATAAGCCTCAAAGGTTTACATAACTTATAATATAATATTCACACATTCAGTCTGCAAAGTGGTAATAGCCTCTAACCACCAAGTATAATGAAGTCCCTGGCTTGTTTTAATCCATAACACAATAAAAGGAACATATTAAAATATATGTTTTAATCATGTCAGCGGCCTAACCTTAAGAGGGCCTATAAACTCAAAAGCGGTACAATGTAACAAAAATCGCATAATTTTAACGATTTCGAAAAATAAAAATATTGAAATCATAGAACATATACTACAAGAAACAAAAATAGTCCACGAAAATGGATATTATGAAAAACATTATCCGATAGAGGTAAAATTAGGTATCGTGCACATATGGTTGTTTGCATTATTTTTTGTCAAATTTAGGTCAAGCGATCAATTCATTCACAAATGAGATTATTTGTAAAATGTCCTGGAATCAGCCTTTCCTAACTAATATATATTTATATTTTTGTGTTAACATGAGTACTTACCTTTAAATGTTCCGGTGGATGACGACAATTTATGGAACATACAATGACCAAAAATTTGTTATTATTAATTTATAAATCTCCGAAAGTATAGCACCGTATCGCATCAATTGGCAAAATAATTAAAATAATCAATTATTATAGATTGAATTATGGACTTTTTACAAAACATTCTTCGCAATGTTTCTATTATAAAAAAACATTAATCATTTGTATAATTTATATTACACGACATAATTGTAAAAACATTTTGCAGTCATAAAAAATGAAATTATTTTCAAGGTTTCCACACTTTTTTCTCTTGAGTTTTCCCCGAATTATGTTAGCTTATCATATAAAAAGAAATAATATACTTATAAAATCTGAATGCTGTATAAGTATACTTTTTTTTATTTAGGCAAAACTTCATAATGTAGAATAATATGCATAACATCAAAAATGTTATAAATAAGACATTCTAAAACGTTGTCATAACCTTGAAACCTCATAGCACCAAATGTTTAGTACAACAAATATGCAGAGCATCAAATTTGTACAACAGAATCTGCACAACATCGAGGCGATTAGCATAATTACAAATTGTCATAACGTCGAACTTGCGTAACATCCAATCTGAATACAAGAAGATTATTAAAACGCTATAAGATTGTTGTTGTTTTTTCGGCTCATAATTAAAGAAGATTCTTTCGACTCGAGCGACGTATTTTGACGCGGACCTCGCGTTCGTCAGTTGTGATTCGGGTTTATCACAAAGGTCTTTATTCTGTCATGGTTGAGGGCTTCGCAAACGAGGTAATCCATAGTGTCGGAACTGTCCGTAGCGAGTGCATTATATGTTTGCGTTGCATTCAATGTTGCTACATCCTCTTAAGTTGGTGTAAGGCGTTGCTCCGAGCTATGTCTAGCTACTGTCTGGCAGTGCTCTATCCGCAATTGGTGAATCGTAACTGCATTTTCTCAACCGAGTGACTGGCAGCATTCGATTTTTTCCTTTAAGAAACTCTTAAGTACCAGTTCTCGGGCACTGTTGTCTCCTCTTTCTCCTTACCGCTTTATAGATCGCTCCTGCCCTATCAAATAGATCGCATTGATCGAGTTGCGTGTTTTTCTTCTTAATCTCATCGCTTATAGCCGGTGTATACTACAGCAGTGTGTTGGAACTCATTGAAAATTGCACAATAATTGTTAAACATTCACAGTTGTTAAAAAACTTCCCAAATTTATCTCTGTACTTCTGAGTCTTGAAGTCTGTATGGATTCTGATGATTTTTCCATACCTATTCGTATAGCTCCTCAGCTCAGTTATCTGTCTGAGGCCTGTTTTAATGGCTTTCATCTCAGTGAAGAAGATGTTGTACCATTTCCCCGCGAGTTTGTTGATTTCAACGTCTCTTTTTCAAGATGGATGAAAACTATAACGCTTCCACCATCTTTGACCGCACTGATGAATGATATTTCGGTCGAGAAGTTAATATTTACCTTTGGGAGCTTTCTCAGCATCTTCAGCTCTCTTGATAGTCCCAAAATCCAATGATACATGGTTTTTAGCTTTATTAGTGCATGGTGGTCCTTGGGAGACTGTTTTTCGGGGTTTTCTTTTCATGTTCTCGTTATTCGAAAATATTCAGAAAATATAACATATATATAAAAAATAATATCATAACATAGAACTAACTACCATAATCATCATATCTTAGTTTCATATATACCATATATCCGCCACTTGTTCTCTGTGGGTGTAGTGGCGCTGTCTTGTATATAGATGAAATACAAGTCACTAAGAAAAATAACCAATATAAATTCATGTTTCAATAAATACAACAACTAACGTTTTTCATACACAAAATGCAAGTTATGCAAGTTTAATTTTATCTAATTTGACGTTGTGCAGCATCAATTATGTACATCTTCAGTGTTATGCAAGGCGTGTACTATTAAATTAAAACTAATTTAAGTCACTTGATTTTTCTGGAAAAAATTCTGACTTGCGTTTGATAACAAAAATTACTCCGTGAACAAAGCTACGTATATTTCAATCTCACCTTGACACAGTCTTCGGCCTTGCTAGGGTTACCCTCACGAAGGCAATAAGCCACAACAGAGCTAGGATCACTCAACATTCGGGCAACAATGTCGGTGGATGAGGAGGCATTTTGAGTCCCGTTGAGGGAGGGTAGACGTCGATTGTGGCTTTTCATCTTCTTACCACGCTCACTCCCAGCTCCAGACTCTAAGAGAAGAGGGTAGTCAATACTAAAAGTTGCACTGCTAACGCTATTTCACAACATTTTATAATTAAGTCCGCGATTGAGCCTATTATGCAATATTTATATCGAATTACATAGCAAGCCATGTAGGAAAAAATTATAACTTAAAGGCTATAATAAATTATAGTGTGTTAAAAATACCAAAACAGAAAAAACTGTTAGAAATCAATAAACATTTCAAATTCCAAAAATTATAAGTCAATATAAAAACAATAATAAATAGATAATAACTCAACCAGATTTCGAAATACTAAAAACTGTTGGGCTCTTCAAAAGCACATTGTCAATCATTAAGAAAGTTTGGTAAGTTAGGTTTTACAGCTATTTTTCGTAAACTTTCTGTAGTTCACTGTAAATTTTAGAATACCATTTGTGTGTAGCCGTTCATAATACGCTCCTTGACGTTCATTTGACAGCCGTTCTTTTTGTGTTTTTGATTATTATAATATTATTGATTGTAAATAATAATAACGCTAAAACAACACATACAGAATGCAATGAGAAATTAACGCATTTTTTGTTATTCCGTTGTACTTTTAATATAGCGTTCGTTTATTTTCGTTTTCATTTGGCATTCTGAAATGTCTAACTGTAAAAATGTCTCATTGAATCAAAAATTGTATATCTTTCAAAGAAATTAAATTTATTAGATAAATTGGATATATATGTTACTTTAAAAGACAATTGAAAGATTTAAAATGTGTTTACAACTTTAAAAATTGGATATTTTCTTTAAAAAATATCAAAGTCAAGTGAACTTTGGAAAATTGGAAAAATATAAATTTCTTTAGCTTTGATAAATCTCAATGATAATTGGAATATGTAATTTGAAAGATATCTAATTTTTAACTTTGATAAATTTAAAATTTATTTGGATCCTTATATTATATCAAAGTTATGATTATGATGATTATTATTACTCTGAAAAAAATTAGTAATATAAATATATATATCAGTGTTACACAATGAATTTCGATATAAATAAAATGAATTTTGAAATAGTACGTCGGACTACCGATGAGAATTGAAAATGTGTTCGAACCGAAATTAACTACCTATGTTACATACATACATATTCGACAGCAGTGTTAGTCTTTTGATTATTATATCAACCCGAAAGAGTTGTTTTAGCAAGTAAGAAACAGTATGAAGTATCCATTTTAGCGTATTGATGAGCAAACGAACGCAATTATAGCGTTCCAATTCTGTTCGTAGCGATGCTATTGCCGTTAAAACAACACCCTATTTACGTTTATCTGGCGTTCAACAATTGAATGTACAGTACTTAGCACAACCATAGCAGTACTATGCACACCATCAATGGGTAGAAGGAATCAGCCAATTCGCTGAACAAAATAACATCAATAAAAACTCACCATTAGAAAATAAGATTTTACACAGCTCATATATCATTTAAAAATATATGAATATTAAAAAAGTAATATTTTATAGAGAAACTGAAAGTATGATAATGTTACGGTAAAGGATGAAATAATAAATATTGTAATATCCTTATATATATATTTGAATAATTATATATATACGTATATGCAATACATAGAGATAATCATACCGGTCTTCTCGCTACCTTCTCCAGATCGGTAGGATAAACTGGGTGTGAATGTGTCCGTTCGCAACCGTCTATTTCGTGGTCTTTTGTTGGCATGGGATCTTGGTGTTCGAACACTCCCCTCTGACATAAAAAATAGAGAAGTATAACAATGCATCGTGCAGAATGTAATGTGAGGTATCTGAACAATGTAGCAGTTTCAAAATTTCAAAATTACTAAAGGTGTGAAATTCGCATTTTAAACCTTAAAATTATACTGAGTAACCCTAATAACATAAGGCATCTGCAACGCAATGTTCCTAGTGAAGATTTCCTACTTTCATACCTAATATTTTCAGAAATTAAATATGTTTAAATATTATCCAAATGATTCAACGAAATTAATTATAGATTCAAACAAACATAAAATAAAATGCTATTCAATTAGGTGTCAGTTTAAGCTGGAAGACACATAACATGTTATATATTATGTGAAACAGTGAATAATAAAGTTAGAAACTTGATTGAAAAATAAATAAATAAACTTTACATATTTATTTAAACATAGAACTTCATGATAAAATCATGCTAATATTTTAGGAATTTTAGCTCTTATTTTTTTTATTACCAGTCTCACTTGCAATACAAATGGGGAATTTGTAAACAATTCCCGTCATATTATAAATTCGGTAATATGTATAAGAACAAAGGATGGCGAAAATGCTATACACAGGCTTCATTTTGCAATAGTTACCTTCTTCAGTCCGTTCGTCAGATTCATCCGGGCTGAACAAGACACCAAATTCCGTCGGTAACTTGGAAGCGAATAGTTCGAGGCGCCACATTGCTTCAGCAAGAGCAGAGCTGAGACCTATAAATCAGTGCACTCTACTGTCAAACCCTAATAAGTGATATTGTAACACATACTACAGACAGTTATTAGGATATATATGTTTAGATTACTTATTAATCGAATCAGATATTAATTTGGGTGCGCCATAAATTAAAAATAAACAATTTTTAGATGAGGTAAATACAAGTTTATTTATCGACTTTAGGAACGATGTCTATAATCACAACTTTAAAATAAACTACCTTTGTAAATTAAAAGGTAGTTCACATATATGTCCTCAAAGCTTACTATTTCTTAACTTATTTGGGGATGTTAGACTAATGTATTGGTATATATCGAACTGTTACTAATTTGCAATTTTTATAATATATGTTATCATCTGTATATATCATTATCGGTTGCACCAGTTTGATATCTTTACTTTGGTTGTCGTCTTCGAAGATGCAAATAAGGCAGATAAAGGTTTATTGAATACTGCTTATTGAATTATATAACTATATTGTATAATAATAAATATAGTTATATAATTCAATATATTATATTAAACGTAGATAATATTAACTTATTTAGTTGGCGCTAGCCTTTTGCTGCTGCGCCAAGGTTACATTTTTTGTATTATTTATTCATGCTTAATTGAATGATACATTTATCAGAATAATCGATGTTATTACGCTGTTACAGATATGCAATAAAGACAGCCATATTACTTACAAGAGTACTACATCGAAGTAGTGGTTTTCTATGTATAATAGAAATAACGAATAATAGCAAAGACAAGATACAAAAAACTTAAACTTGGCCTTAAAGAATGTTAAAATGTTATTGAAAGATTTAAATTTGAATAAGATGCAATACATAATATGATATAGGTGTATCACAAAAACTCTCGTTTCTAATTCTTTAAATATGCTTAAGTGATAATTTATAATACTACAACCGTATGATATTATAAAAGAGAGCGGCTATCCAAGGACACGTATATTTAAGTTTTTAGATACAGAAATATACAGATACATAATAAAATATAACATAGCTGTACTTTTATACATTGTTGCTTAAAGGTATACTACCAGGTGGTCTCGATTAAAGATTTCAATATAGGCATTTCAAGAAGGTGGATCTTTCCATTATATTCAATTTACTGCATGAGTTATTAATTAATTAATTTTTTAAATATTTTTATCTTAAATATTAATTCTAAATTTGAAACATTTGAGTTTTTTAAGATGCATATTTTGCTTCTAATATTCTTATATAAGATAAAGCGTATGCAATTTTGTATAATAATGGAAACTTGCATCTACATATGTACATATAATATATGCAAGTATAAACTGTCAAACTATGTAAGCATGACTGGGTGTCTTCCACAGACTTCTAATTATTTAAATATTTTGTTATGTATAGAAGTCAGTGGTGTCTTCTTATACCGAATAAGTCCATATAGCTTATAGTCCGATAACTCTCTCTCTCTCTACGTACCGTGTCCAGTGAGGACGTTGACGATCATGGCTCTCCACAGTCTCCTGTCTCTCGTTGAATTTATTAGCTCTTGCTCTGATACCTTTGCTCTCTTATTGTTTGGTACTTGTGTTGTCATCCATTTGCTTAGGCTTATCAAATAAGTCAATCGCTACCTGCATCTGCTCCTCTTTCGTTTTATCCGACCAATTAATGTTAGATTTTCTAAGCCTTCTTTTCTCATTATGTACCCAAGGAATTGGAGTTGCCGCTTCCTGATGGATTTCATTAAGGTCCTTCCTTTTCCCGCCCTTCTGTATTTCTTCGTTTGAAACGTGATCAGTCCAAGATATTCTGAACATTCTTCTGAGGAACCACATTTTTACTGCTTCCAGTCTTCTTTCCATTTGAGATTAAATTGTCCAACATTTACTACTATAGGTAAGGATGGATTTTACATAGCAGTCTAGTACTCTCATTTTAGTATCTCTTGAGACTTTCCGATTTTTAGAATCTTTCCTAAGTTCTGAAATGCAACTTTTGCCATTCCTATGCTTTTCTTTATATCTGTATCGCACTTTCCATTCTATGTTATAAGACTTCCTTAGGTAATTAAACTTTTCAACCTGCTTGATCTTGTTTCCTCTGATGTTTAGCTCACACTTTGGTTTTACTGTCTTCTTACTCATGACAATGTCTTCTACTAACTGTTAATATTCCTAGTAATAAATAAAGAAAATAGGTATAAAATATAAATTTTGATGCGCATTTTTAGCGCACGTTTAAAAAATTGAGCGTTTTAGAAAATTAATTTTTTAACTAAAATCTTAAAACATGAAATACGAATTATTTTGTGAATAACTAATATAAATAAGTATTCTGGACCACCTGGGAGTAAACCTTTAAGTGAACTTATGGAATTATAAACGTTATCTTTATTAAACATTTCTTTAGTCTATCACTTCTAACACCACCCATCTATATTAATGTCTTCTTTCTCTGAACTCTTCTATCAGAATAATATGGGGTTCCCATTTAGTTTATTTTTTAGTATTTGATGAAATGTTATTTACACTCTTTAGACGATTCTCTCCAAACAGCGTAATATGACAATGAGTTCTGTTTTTTATTAAGTTGCATACCACTTCCAAGGTACGTATGTTTAAAAAAAAGGTGTACTTTCGAGTAAATTTTGAGTACATGAACAAGAAAATCGAGTGCCTAGAATTTTGAAAATTTTAGGATAAAAATTTAGTAAAAATGAATAAAATGTTTTTTTGAGTTTCCATTCCACCCCTTATAGCCACACCAACTCCACCTCTTTATTCACATGTATAAAAATGTATCTCTCTGTGGCCACAATAGTCATGCTTAGTATTTATTCATAAATTAACATTAGGTAATAAGCAATTTCGATAAAACATAATTAAACATACAGACATTAAAAAATTGTTCTTATTTTTTTCTTGTACACACAAAAAAATGAAAATATGTTGGTAAGATGTTTTCGAACATATCTTCTATCTATGGCACCCTTCCCCCCACACCTCAATATTTTATTGCATTTTTTGAAATTTTACAACATTTTAAAGACTAACTTACTTGAACTCCATACACAAAAATCGAGTACACTGCAAAAAATCGAGTACATTAGCGAATTTCGAGTTCACGTGGACACCCTGCACTTCAATATTAGGGTGTCCAGTGAGTAGTTATTCGCCTTCCAAATCATATTTCCCATAAAGTATATCTAATATTTTTCTTTTCCTTTAATAACTAATGTAAGAGTGTATTAATAAGATTAATGTAGTTTGCTGCACACTTTTAAGAATTTCGATGTTTTCTGTTTGCGAATTCTACCCGTAAAAAAATAAATTTAAATGATTTTAATATTTAAGACTGTAATTTTTTAAAACTTATAACTTACTGTAACATATTTAGAATAGATATATAAGACTATTATAATTTTGTCGCAAAAATGTCCATCTTAAAAAATATACGCTAAATTCAGTAATATTATTGGCAAATGACAGCGGGAAACTGCCGTAAAACATAGTATAAAAAACCCTGAAAATGCCTTTTATAGGAACTAGAGTTTAATAGATTTCTACGATTATAGAGGATAGCAATATTTTTTATTAATACAACTTATCTGACATTTAAATTGCATGCATATAACTGAAAACGTATGGTGGATGCAGTATGAATATACACCCATCCTAATTTGCTATTTTACTATATCGTAAAAGTGGATGAAGTATTTATAATTTCCACGAGTAAGCTACAAAATGAGTGTGTGACCTGTGACTCGTATAGACAACTGAGCAAAATGTGGCATCTCTCCCAAGAGTGAGTGATCTCCGCGGGTAGTGCTGTTTTCGCTGTTACGTCGTTGTTGTTGGAAGAGAGTCACTTTGAGGTGTTCGAGGCAAACCCGCACAGTAAGAAGGAGGTCTCGAACCAGGACAGCGGGACAGAGGAATTCAGGAGCCATTAGGTCCAGCTTTATGGGTAGATAAACATCAGGCAACAATACCTATATGTGCCGTTTATTAGTGTCTATCTATCAAATGCTAATGCTTTATAAAGAAATAATCGCATTAATACATTTAATTGTGCTAAATGTAGCATAAAAAATAACACAAAATCAGCAGTTTTGCGTTTTTCAGTTCATTTTTACAACACGAGACAACCATAGTTGGTAGTATAGAAATGCTTGACAGATAAATAAAAAGAGTATAGTATAAAAAATAGCCTATCTGAAATTGAATTACGAGTAAGATACCACCTTTTAAGAGAACTGATATTTTTAGAAGAACTTTTCAAATATGCAATATTTTAAATCAAACCCAAGAAGCTAGACTTGAAACATTTCACTCGAGAACTTCCATAACTGAGTTATGTGAATTAATTTATAAATGATTTTCGGTTATTTTCTATTTCTTTTGTGTTTTTTTAATTTATTGACGCATCTTACTGTAATAAATTAAACTAATCAATAATATGAGATACTTAGCTAATAATAAATATGTTATTAGCTAACACTCAATGTTAAAATATGATAAAACAAAAATGAATAAAACCTATTTTAAAATAATGAAAAATTATACAAATCATTTGCATACCCAGGATTAAATGCTAAGATATAACAATTCAATGTATATGAATCTTACCAGACTTTTGTGTTACATAAAAAAATTACATTAATGTGTACCTACCTATTTAAATATCAAATGAAATCAATGGGAATTTGCAAAATCCTTTTTATTATACTTACATATTAATACATATAAAGGTAGGCTAAATTTTAATTTTGTAAAATCTTAAAACAGTATAGGTTAATAAAAAGTGCATAATTAATATCTATAATTAATCGCAATATTTGGATTAAAAACATAATATGTTTCAGAAATCTGAAGTGAAAGGATGTAACAAAATTCGAATGAATCGTCTCGCCTTAAAATAATATGATTTAGTGGATTGTAAAACAAGTATGTATTATGTTTGCAGGCGAACTTACCGTCTTAATGGTACTTTCTTTTCTGTTCATTGCTTTATTGGTAATTGTCGGAATCAAATGAGTTTCGGAGCTCTCTTTCGATTGCCTCTGCGGCCCTTGATTGTTTTCTTAATATAAATAAAGTAGCAGAGCTAATACAAATAATGTTTACATTTCTTAGCAAAGCAAAACATAAATAAAAGAATTATTTTGATATAAGCTATGTATAACTTACGGATGTGTAAATTTTTATTGTAGCCAAATTTATTATTTCCAAATTTAATGTAATACATAAAAACATATGAGTGTTTATCGATTAAAAACAAAGATACAACAATTTATTAATAACAAAATAAAGCACATATTTAAATAACTAGGTAAATAAAATGAAACACTAATACAACATAAAGTTTTACTTTTACTATAATGCCATGCGTTGTATTTTGTATCGTTTATAAAAAATTTCAATTCGACAAATTTTGTTATCAATTTAAGACCGTTAATTGATTTATTGAATTATTTATTAGTAGTATGGAAGGTGGAGCGCGACTTCAGGTAACGTGCGGGGAGGTGGTGGGGTGCTTAGTCATGTTCAGATGCACTTTGAGTCC